>JAQFZN010000892.1:0-21312 GCA_034687075.1 Geophilus carpophagus | reverse complement strand
GAGTTAGTACAATGACTTTTTCAAAAATTTTAATCATTAACATTACACATCAACAATAGATATCCTCTCCAGAGATTCGAGGAATAAAAAAAAGAAACCATTAACATGACACTCGCATAAAACCCTATAATTTATGAACTTCTAACTTAAAGTAGGCACTTAAGCCACCTGATTGTTATAAAGTCTGACAACAGGTGAACACAATTTCAACCTGATTCCATCAGTTTAAATTTCATCACCCAAAAAAGCAGGTGCAACTTATCATTGCCATCTGATTTGGGGGTTTAAACAAGAAAAAGAAAAAAAAAAACTAACAAAGTGTAAGGGAGAGAAAGTGGGAATGTAATGCAAAGGCACGTGCGAGGGAAATTTAACCCCTGTGTTTTTCAGAAAAGAGGGGAAACTAAATGTTGAAATAGAGAAGGGGATTGCTTGGTTTTGTGGTCAAGGAGAATTACCAGCCTAGTGGTTTGCCTTTGCACTCCAATTGAAAATATTTGCCCACTTGTGCTAGTGGAAAATGAGGAAAATAGGGTGCCGAAAATAAATAAAAAAAATGTAAAAAGTTTTAACACCTGCGATCACGCTCATTATACATTTCACATATCAAAATCACTTCCGCCATGTTTGGTTGAGTGTTAATGAATTCAAATCCTCCTCGCACTTGACCTGAAGTTAAAATTAAAGGCCATAAATCACCATCCTCAACCTGTTCAACTTGTGATTACAGGCATAACACATTTATGGGCTAATCACTCATCTTCTCTTAGGTGAGTTGATGGGAAAAAGCGAAATGGTTGCTGTGGTAACCGGATGAGAAATCGATTGATAATAAATTACATCGTTTTCATGATTTAATGAGTCTAATTGAACATTTCAACTTATTTTCACCGTACAATTTTCACTTTAATTTCCTTGGTTTTTAATAGTTTCAACTCATCATCCAATTGCCGATGCCTTTAGCCATTCATTTTACGCTAAAAAAATAGAAAAGCATTTTTTCTTTTACTTTTGAAATATTTAAGACCGCGAAAATCGCCTCATTAAGAATGGAAGAGAACTGCAACAGTATCATAAATATATTTTAGGGGAAAAATTATTCTTAAAAAAAAGTTGGAATATTTAAAAAAATTAAGCTTTTAAAGTATACCGGAAAAAAATGTTTAAAATTTATTAATAAAAAAAATCTTAGTGCGGTTTGCAACTGTTCAGACCTACATACAAAGTGATGCAAAATGCATGTCACGTGACACGAATAGTATTCAAGTGCATCACCCCTGAGGAAAACGATGAGAAGATATTCGGACCTCCTACGTTTGCTACGAAGAGGACAAGTGATAATCATGAACAAAGACGTTAATTGCTAATTAAGGCCACGTTTATAAATTACCACCTGAGAGATGCACCTTGATTTGCCATTCAGTTTAGCTGTTGAAATTTTAAGTGTATTCTCATGTTCATCCACACTAAAACGTGCATAAATTAAAGACGAGTATGCATCCTAATTGCATTCAATTCGTGGGATCAAACAAGTCTATAAACAAACCTAAGAAAATACTTGAGAGGTCAATTTGAAAATTATTCCAAAATATTTTCGGCACAATTTACCGAATTTAAAAAGCCTCAAACACACAAATTTATTTTAGTTCCCACAAGAAACTCTTATTTTAATTAAATTTTTACTTTTTTGGAAAACTTGCAAATTGCGAACAATCACGCAAATATTAATTTTCTAAACAAAATTTAAAGTTTGAATCATTTTGAAATGTGAAAAATACTAAAATCAAGCCCTTACATTTGTTAACAACTCAAGTTTTCGTTTCAAGAATGTAAACACGCAAATTTCTCAAATCGGGTTTTTCGACATCATCAAAAATCTGACAAACTACCGTAATTACTAACGTTTTATTTACTTAAACGATGCTTGACGTCACCCATACACTTTATTTTTTGGTAATGAACTTGTTATGTCGGAGGTCAAATTCATTCCTGGAGGTCACGAACCAATGAACGGGTTAATCATGTGCTAAAGTGAGGTCCTTAGCCCGCAGTTTGTCTCCACTTAATTTTTTTCTTTTATACACACTCCTCCTACCCGTTATCTTCCAATTCCAAATTTCAACAGGAAATTTGCAGTTTGCTGTGCCAAAACGGCTCTTCCACTCAATTATTTGCTTGACTGCAAAAGGTCCTCAACCTTTAGGACATTTCTTAATTAATGAAAAAGCGATAAATGTTGCAGTATTAGGCAGTTAATACAAAATTTTAAGTTAAAAATCTGTGTTGATACGTTTTTAATAAAAGCTAAAAAACTAATAATCATTAATTCAACTTGTGATGTAATAAATCAAGTTAAAATATCAAGTTTTTCTCAATTCAATTAATGACATCGAAACAAAACTAGTGCTCGTGACAGGTCGTTTGTATCCAACCATTAGCATATAGCAAAAATGTAGCATCATCGTCCCAATTAATTAAATCTAAGTCAATTTAAAAATAAACTCCATCGCTGAAAAAATTGACCACGCCCTTCGAAATGGGTCAATCCTTTGAAGCCATCCGAGATGTGAACCGTGTAGGAACCTACGCATGCGCATGTACAATAACTTTTTAACAAACCCGTTTCAATAAAATCAAAACATATTCATCTTCTCAAGTTTCGAAATGTCTTCCTTTTCCCCATCACGCTTCAATTAAATTATCATCTTATTTACCGGTAATCTTTTTTATTTTATCTTAATCAGTCTTCTGACATTTCCTGTCATGTTATGCTTAATCATCATCGTCTATTCTTTTGTCTTATCGCTGAAAAATCGCTAACAGTAACTCCAACACATAATCTGCCAATTTGACCAGCACGTCCCAGATTCGGTGTGTACGAGATGCATTTGATAACATTGCAGTCGAAGGATGAATATGATTATAAATATCTTTTTAAAAATTCTATGGATAAATAAATATTAACCAATAAGGAAACGATCTTGTGAGATAACTCTATCATCTAAAAACGTATTAACTTCAAAACCTTTTAACTCAGATTCTGACTACATTTAAATTCGATCACATTCTAAAAATAATTTTACATCAACATATTTTTACATAAAATATTTTAAACCAAATAAATTATTGTAAAATTGAAGTATTAAGACAGAACTCACCATATTTCGATGCATCAAAAAGCTTCAATATCAATCAAAAACATCATTCAAAGCAAAGCAACGAACAAAGCGCAAACCCCAAGAGTGATAAATGGTCTAATGATACCAACCGAAGTTCATAACAGATCGCATTTTCATTCAAACAATCAAAAGGCACCTAATAAAAATAAAGTGTGATAAATTATTTCTAATGACACTTATACAATTTGTCTCCTACACTACACCCGACTCTAACAAAAATGAAAATCTATCACAGACGTAAAATGAAATACAAGTAAAAGAATAAATTAAACTAACTGAAATCTTACAAACTGTCCTTCACGCTTTACCTTCACAATTACATCATCACAACATGATAAAAATAAAGCATGTAATTTAGAAAAACTTTATGTAATAAAACATAATCAAACAAACACTTTTCTTTAAAACTAATCCAGAGTTAAAAGGGGTCACATCACATCCGGTTCGTGTTTGGCACCCTAGATGTGTCAGCATAATTTCTTCCCTTCTAAAACTTGAAAGCTCATCTTCATTTTTTACCCCCTTTCCATTTTTTTTACTCATTTTTCCCCTTCGTTTATGTATTTTAATTATGATGACACCCTCTAGGTTATTTGCTCTTTACCCTAACGTTTTTAAGTCGAAATAATTTACGCCATGACCTGTAGCCACAAAAGGGAAAGAGCAAGTAAGATGAGCAAAACAATATCATTATTCTGATGTGATTCAGCAAAAAGTGGATCTAAGGTTAAAGAAGAGCAGAGGTTTAAAGGTTGAAAAAGAGGGGGTATCTTTCATATAGAGGTCGAGAGATGTTTTACCCACATAGTTTTACCTCGAGGGATGAATAATTAACATTTTTAATTAATTAAAATGGCTTTTTAATTAAAAACACTTCCCCTTTTTGGTATGTGATAAAGAGTTGAAGGAATTTTTAAATAACATATCGTTATTGTTGTCATCAAGATGTGATTTCGTAATTTGCTCACCCCTTGTTGGTTTTTTGTTCATTTTAGGTGTACTATCAAGCAGTGAAAGACATTGAAGCCGGAGAGGAGTTGCTTCTTAGAGACCGGTCAACATTGTTCGCTGAACCGAGTGATCAGGTTCGATTAAGTGAATCAGACGACAACAGAACGGATGGTAAGTCAATTTTTTTTACTTTTATTTAAAAGTCAAACCCAAAAGTTAGAAAATTTACCTTTAATTTACCGTTAATTTCTTAAATTCGTATTTAAGAAATTGCATATAATTATATATAAAAATATATATATTTATAAATATAAAAATTTTAAAGTAGACATAAAATTAAGATGTAAATAAAAACTTACACCGTAGAGAAAAATGTATCGATTTTGATCTATTTTTTAAGCTCGTCAATTTCTAGTGTTACATTTCAAAAGCAAATTTTGTTATTCATCAATACAATTTTATACAAACCCAAAGCACACAAGCTGATCCAAATATAATCACTTATCACTTCCGGTTCCGGTTACATTAGCGACTGTGTGGGGATGAAGTTCTAGGGAATCAAGTTTACCTCGCCCAGGTGTGAATGATCACTCAGATGATATGCCCCTAAGGGGTCCTCAGCTAAAAAGATTAAAACGATAACAACAATCGATTATAAGCTAATCGATATTTATTCACACCTGCTTAGCTAACTTTTCTTTTTCACTCCATAAAAAAGTCGACCAATTTACAACAAAAAGCAGATAAAATGCTAAAAATGTTAGCCGCAAGCTCACAAATTCCTCTGTCCTGCAAACTACTTTTCCACTTTGTCCACACGTACACCTAAAGAATGCGTGCGCCTCTTAGGTGAGTTAATTAGACGCTAAAATTTGTTCATTTTTTCCCCCTTCCCCTTTTTTCATTTTTAATTTTAACCTCCTCTCTCGATCATGGGTTTGCAGATTCCTCGTGTAATTCCTTCCCTGCTCCATTTGTGTAAAGAACGCTCTCCTCTAATTAAGCCCTAAGATTTGAATCTCCCTTCCACCACCATCTTCTATGGTTAGCTAATTAATCGCCTTGAGCTATAACTACCAACTTCCACCAGTAAACAATGAAAAATTCGCACAAAAATTCTCTCGGAAGATGCATAATTAAAATATTTTTCAAAACCTTACCGACTTCACATGATTGTCACCACAAATTAATGGCGCTCAATTTTTTTCCAACTCTTTTCTTACCAACATTCATTAACAAAGGGTGGAGTAAGTCTGATAATTATCTCCCAATTGCATTCTCATCAACAAGAGACAATTAGGTGATGACTGCGAAAGGTGCCACCACATCAAAGAACCCTACTCCCGCGTGTAAAAGTTGAATGAGAAGTTGTCCTCAATTGAAAATACCCATTAGATTTAAGCCTTTAGCTAGACTTAGCTTAATAAATGGCGATTGTGTGACAGGACAATTGTGCTTGAAAGGTGGAAATAAGAGACTTAAAAGTTCAAGGTCAATTTAGTTTGCGATTACTGTTATTCTTAGTGCACGATTTTCAAGTACTTGTCACGACAATTAAGGTTTTAAGCGACACCCTGAACAGGGTATTTCACATTTAATTTCGCTTAACTGATTAAATGACAAGTGTAAAGAGTTTTTAATAGCTTCATTGTTTGTTATTAATTTGATCCAATTTTTAATTTTAATATTTAATTTTAAAATTAATTATACAGTAGACTAGATTAACTGGATAACCCACAATATATAGATAATCCGACCCTGATTAATCGAGATTTTGATTTTTTCTTTTTTATCATTTTTATTTTTTTTAATATATAATTGAGTGCTGTCAGTAAGATTTCAAAGTTAAAGTTCAATTAGGTTTATACTTTGACACAAAACACAGATGAGGGGTGGGGTTAGTAACAGCTACTAACATTAAGCGTTGATTTCCAATGTTCAGCCAAGGATGCAGTTGACCCAACGGTCCTGAGGCTAATTACACTGTGTGGCCTCGAGATACAATGATTGCTCGTTGACCATCCATTATTCATGGCGCTCCCTTTCTGATACAAATATATCGTGTTCGTCGATACAATGTTGTTTATTACACATATTTTTTTATACTCTCGTTTCTCATGTAAATATGGTTCACAGGTGTTCGTGTTGTCGTTTGTCGTTACACGTTCTAATCTTTGTCAATCACCTACTGATTATTCTTTCTAATCTGTAATTCACGTCAGTCAGAGCTAAGAAAATTAAATTATTATCGATCTAATTTAATTTTTAAATTTGATGTTAGCTTTGAATAATAAATTAGATGCTACTGCATACTTAACCAGGCAAAACAAAGCAAAAATCGAAGGATTTTTATAATTTACTCTAAAAACATTCTAACAATTTGAAATAACACAGCTAATATATCAATTTTTTAAAATTCGATTAAATTAATTTCATTTTCGTAGTTGTTATGATGCATTTCGAGGTCGCACAGTTATTGGTGCATCTGCTCAAATGACATCATTGGAATCAATTGTCAAAACAAGCCTCATTTTTACATAGAATAAAAACATAAAAGAGCAGCTGCCATGCCGTGAAGCTAGCCACGCCTCCAGCGCATGTAGAAAGGAAAGAGAACTTCCAAATGGTCATAACAAAAATAAAAAAAAATAAAAAAAGTCAGAGATCACGCAGATGTAAACTGGTCATTGTTTTGTTGCGGCATTTAATTTCCGGTGTGTCCGGCGTCTTCCTATTGCCATGCATCGTCACGACAACTAAATAAAACTCGCAGCTATGGTTAAAAAGGTGGAACCAAATTTTTATCAAGGGAAGCAGGTGTCCGTGAGGAAAAGAGGAGGGGAATCTAAAAGATAAAAAGAAAGGGAGGGATTGTACCCATATAAAAATAAATAGAAACCCATCAGCCTCGTTTCCGTTCAGGTGACATAACTCAGGTATTTAGTTCATTTATACAAAGGTTCAGTCAACTCTTCTTGATCTTTCATTCAAGTCTAATCCATTGTCATCATTTTAGACACAATGACACTGAAAGTCTAGTCCACTTATGTGAAATAACAAGGTCAAGACCCCTCTCTTTCCTTGTCCACCCCATCTTTAATAAAGCCAGATCAAAGACCTTTGCGCAATTTCATCATTCCATGAAACTCTTATTAGATCTCAAAGCAAAATTCAATTTTTTTATCGATTTAAAATTTATGGAGAAAGTAATTGATGAAGCTGTTAGGAATGTCAATTCGATTTTATCAAACATGATCGATTTCCATCACTTAATTGACGTCAAAGTGTTTTTATTCCCGTGTGGAATCACTCATCATCGCTTTGTCCCTCCCTCTCAATTTAATGACACACTAGAGAGAGGATTCCCCATTTGCTGTGTCAACAGATTCATCGTTATTCCATCATGTAAACAACTATCAATCAGCAGGTACATTGTATTATACGCAGGGGATCCATTTATAAACTGATTCTAACTCATAAACCAACATCAACTTTACTTTTTCAATATTAGCACTAAACATAAATTATAAAAAATAATCAATTTTAATATACAAACTTTTTTTTATAATAAATATAAATATTAATAATAATAACATTATAATAAGCTTAATAATAATCGAAACAATTCTCATTAGTATAAAATTCAAAATGTTTTCCGTTAAGTGTTTGGGAACCCCGGAAGTTTACACAAGGCGCGACAAATTACTACCAGATTGTGCCGTTTTACCTACCCCTAATCACGCATGCGTAAAATCCAAATGGGAGTAAAGAGCCCCTCTTTCTCTCTATTGTCACCTGAAGCTCTCGTGCTCAAATCTGTGCTCGTGATGCATCAGTGCGGACAGGTGCATCATCTTCACCTGCCGGATGAAGGAGACTTTTCTCCATCACCAACCTCTCGTGACCATTCGAAAAATCGCAGCTGCTCTCCATATAGCTCACAAAATGACCGCACCTTTATATTTTTGTCCCTCAGGTGTAATCTCTTTATTAAACGACTGTATCATTAATAAAATCCGCACGTACCGGATCACATATTTTTTCTTTATCTTTTAGTCTGATGGTCCAGTACACGGCTGATGGCTTTTACCAGAGATAACTGAATTTTTAGATAGGTTAAAAACCCCCAAAAACTAATTGGGAAGAAAATTAGGCCAACAATTTTTTCTTGTTTTATTAAGAAGAAAAAAAAATGAGAATATAAACTGAATATTAAAAAGTGTTCCTTAAATAAAGTGAAGTTTATAGTTGATATAAAGCGATAAATATATTGGTTTAGTCGATCTCGACACCAGTTTTTGACATTAATTTCCCTCGCTGACCGATGGTGGATTTTTCGTTTCACTTCTCCGATCACATTTTAAGATAAGTTGTCGCTGATGACAACACGCAACTCAAACTTAGCAAACAAAATACACTAACCATAAAATAAAAAATAAGAAAAGTTAAAAAAAAGCACAATAAATCTCATATTTCATTAACTAAAAATTTTTTTTATAATTTTATTTGATTGTGTACAAAAAAATATATTAAAAAAAGTACACAAAGAAGAAGAAAATGAACAACACGCAAGAAAATAAAAAATAAAAAAATCGAAGTCAATTTTAACAATTTAATGATCACACGATTACCTGAGAAACAATCAATTGATCAAAACTCACCCCCTGTGCAAGATGGTCGGTCACCTTTGAAGGTGATTACCATATAAAAGCACTTGTAACATGTGGCTATCTCATCAAAATTCACTCCCACCTTACTCATTTGCCCTGATCCATGCCTATCACCCAAGACATAGCGGAGAACCTCTTTAATTATAGTAACAACGCTTTATCTACTACACCACCTAACTTCCAAACTTATCAAATCGTAAAAAAAAAAGCGAAGGAAAGCTCTGAGGTCAAGCACATATAGGGTCAAACTCATGACCAGTAAAAAGGGTTAACAAATGACGCTCGTTCTCATCATCTTCTGCCTCATTTAATGCAATAAATTAACGACTTTTTTAAACTTATTACCAACATGCCATAAACCGGAAACTCGTAAAGAACAAATTTGTAAAGTTTGGGCCGATTTTTCACTGCAGTCAAAATTACATTGCAACTACAATTTTTCACGCAGCAATTAAGTTTAAGGGGGTCACAGAGACTGGGAGAGATATGACGGTGGGTGGGATGAGTAGGGGGAAGATAAATACGAGTTCTTCCAGTTGCATACCCATGATTTTTGTGGGTAAATATTGAGTTTAAAAAATTAGCTTGGAAGAATTTGTAACAATTATTGAGCACAAGCTGACACTGAAAAAGGAAACATTTCAAATGACCACACCTGCTCAACTCAATCCAACCATTTGACAGCTAACTTAGCCACAGGTAACTACATCAATTTCTGCCCATTTAACACACCTGAAATTTTCTTTTCCATTGCCCCTTAAATGGTAAGTTATAGTTATTTACTGTTTTTAAACCTGTTTTTAAGAAAAAAGATTACTTTTCCAAATTATTATAATTATAGTAAAACTACAGATTTAAGCTTTGGCTTAAAATCACTTAGAAAAAACACGTTTATTACATGATTAAAAATTTATCGTGTAAATTCATTACAATTGCAAACATTGATAACCAATATAATAATAATTTTAATAAAATGAACTATTAATTAGCTTCAATCCTTTCATTAAAAGAGAAATAATATTCAAATCTCAACTTGACCTCGTAGTTTGTTATCTCATTACACCTTTTTACAACGAAGTGACCAATTCTTGCGCGTGTATTGAGGGTGTGTGTGAGAGAGGAATGGGTGTCGCAAACTAGTGCGCGTCGCTTCGGCTTATTGTTGCTATAACAACTAGCTTGCAAACAGAAACGCCGATTGAAGACCAGCGTGAATATTTCATGGACCTCACGACGCCCGTCACAGCGTCGCTACACCCTCCCACCCCCAGCTCCCAACAGTGGGAGCCGGGTGAAGTGGAACTGGGATACCCCCGCACAATCAGGAAGAACTCAAAAGCAGAGTGGTGGAGGTGGTGGTGGTAGTAGTGGTAGTGGACATCTTTGTCGTGCTGAGTTAGTGCAGACGGTTTAGCTGACAGGTATAAGCATTCTTCCGCCGCCCCCTTATCACAAACAGACCCCTTAAAGATACACCCGAGGGGGGTACATCAAACCGGATATTTTTTGAAAAAAATATTACGACCCAAATCTCATTTCTAAAGTCCCATAATGCACTTGATACATGTGATTATTATTAATCATTATATTTGCTAGGAGTTTATATAGAAAATATATTACTCGTGTTTTAGGTGGTGCAGAGCATTCGTCACATCGCATCACATTCGGCAATAGCTCATCACCGTCGTTCCCACTTGACTCGTCAGATCCATTGTTGCATCAATTCGATCTTGGACAGCAATCCGAACTCAGTGACAACTTTGCCTTCAGCCAAGACTCAAGTTCCCCGGATCCAGTTCGAGGAGACGCTTCAGGTTCCTCGTCCATATTAGGCGGTTCTTCGACTCGTGGAGGAATCTACAAGTGCGTCGCCTGCGAGCAGAGTTTTTCAGACGTATTGAGGTAAGAAAAACGCAATATAAATATGCATGCTCAATTAAAAATAATAAATTGATAAATCAATAGAATTAACATAATTCAAATCAACTAGCGCTGAATTTATGATACTAGGTAGTAGACGCGTATAAATCAATTCAAACTGATTTTTACGAGAATGAATACGTTTATCTAAACTAAGATAGTAGGTGTTGTGAATAAAATGGACTATTTTCTCGAATAATAGTTTAAAAATAAGCTTTAAAAAGTAATTTTTTAATTTGTGTTCAATTTTGTTTAATTTTAAATAAATTTGGAATAATGAAAAAAGTAATTTTAATCATTTAAAGCATTTATTCTCAGTGAATCTTAATTTATTTGTTTACACACATTTTAAATAAAACAATAAATTACTTTTAAAATCAAGCAGAAAATTATGTTCAATAGAATTGAATCATTTTCTCCATTTTCATTTCACCATTCAATGTTAATAACTTCTCTACGAAAATTAAAGTTGTTATTAAAATTAGTTACAGTGATATTTGATTGATACATCTCTGTGTGTCCCATGCCAAGTTCTGTTGGTCAGTCAAAGACCTTATTATTTAAAAAAATTATAAAATTTACTTTTACATGTTTTGGGTCATCAATTCTGAGATAAAAAAATTAGTTGAATAATCGTCAATTAAAAAAGTGGCAGTTTTCTTATTTATACATTTTTTTTAATTTTTAATCACTCCAAATCTTGAAAAACTTATTAAAAAAATTAGAAATTTTTAATCAAAGCTTATCAACAGATTTTGTGATTTCATAATTGATGACCTAAACAAGTTAAACGAAAAACACATTATCATTTTTTTAATAATATAATTTTTTCAACTTTTACATATTTACTTGTGTTAACTCTCGTACAATCAAGCAAAATGCTAAATAATTTTTTCCACTTTTTAAATTGCGTGTCTTTTTTCCTCGTTTGCAATGTACAAACTGCTAAAAAAATCCCAAAACGTGCCATCATTTTTTCCCAAATTATTTCCTCAAATATTTCTCACCTTAATAAAAACCTTCCGGAACTTAAAAACTTGAAACTTGCGAGAGACCCTTTTTAAAATTCAAGTGTTTATTTTAAAGATTATACGTGATAAACGAGACTTTTTTTCACGTATACAATGTCACGTGGTTCACTGACACTATATTTTTTTAACAAGTGTGTACAGTAACGGGGGAAAGGAGGGATTTATTTAAAAAAAAGTCAAAAGAAGTTTCTAACAGCTACTTGGCTTCACCATTGATTTTTTCTTGTACAAATAAGTCCCAAAAAATTCTCCCCTTGAGTGAACTAACCTCATTTTTACTTCTCACTTTACCCATCCCTTCCATCCCCTCAGTTCACCTGCCCGTACTACTTGTTAAACGTAAGTTGAAATATTTTTGGCTGTGCCCACCTGTGGTTTCATGTTTTGACATTTTTGGCACACCATTTAACAACGAGTTAGACACGGAAAAAGAATTTTCTTTATACCCTTACTTAAATTAGACAAAGTTACTTTATTTAACAAGAAATATCGAGTCGTGTTTCCAAAGCAACTATCAAAAAAATTACTAATAAAAAATAAATAGAAATTCGTGTTGATGATGAGATCCATGATCCACGCATGGGAAATTCCCTAGCCAAGAGCAGAGGTCGCTCTTCTTACATCACACTCATATTGATATGTTTCCTCGTTGCTATAACAACGAAATAAATGGGGAAAGTGAACAAACGCCGACTAGACACAGGTGTTGCTTCACACAGAAAAAAATAGAGAAGGGGGAGTTGAATCACAATATGACAACTCAAGTTAATTTGCCTGTTGCATTTGACGTTAGAAATAATTTATTAACACGAAAGTTTACGCTAGCAACTAGTACAGTATACATGCGCTAAAATAAACAAAATTCTATAATATATTCAATTGCTAATTTTAATGTATACAAGAAACGTAATTATGTGTGTTACATTTTATCTTATATTAAGTTTTCGTATACAAAATCTATTGAAGGTTAGTGACTTCTGCTGCACATGATGGCCGCGCACTGACCCTTAAATTAAAATCCCTAAACATTTCTTTATGAAGACATTTGAAAAAAGAAATTGACTATCCAAGTACATATCGATACAGTTACGTTTGTTTTCATTTTGTAAATTTTATATTTGGGATGTAACAAAGGTGAAATGCTGACATATAATAAAAATAATAATTATATACAGTATCAAAACACTACATTCTATCCAATATAAATTGATATAAAAAATAAAAAATGTCATAGACCTAAGCACTCAAAAGGTTGATTCAGGTGATATTTTATTTACCTTAGCCTGAAGAAAAGAGTATTTTAGTTGACTATGTGGTTTTTTTCAAATTTTTTTATTACTAGCTTCAATTCAAACATGTGTTATACAATCAATATTTATAGACTCAAACGCTGCTCATAAACACAAACGGTGCGTGATTGAAATTTGAAATATTATTATCTTTATAAATAAATAAAAATATCATCAAAACGATAATTTATAAGAGCTTGGTTTATACCTTTTGATTAATATATTACTAAACTAGAAGAAGATTATGAAATCTGAAATGTAAATTTATAAAATGTAGTATTATTTCATAATGGAGACGTCTGGATTTAAATATAAATGTGTAAGTTATGAGTAATAAAAATGAAAAAAAATTAAATTTTTTTCTTTTACTCGTAACTTAACTTATATAACAATAAAAAAAGAAAACTTTTCAGTTGGTTGACTTCTCATCTTCGAAAATGTCTCCAACTAAAAATAATCACGATATTAAACCCAGGCCACAAGTTCAACCACACAAAAAGATTCTTCATGACAAGAATTATTTCATTTATTTTTTTAAATTAGGTAATTTAAAAAAAAAAACTAATAAATTCTTTAAAAAAAAAACTAATCAAATTTTCTTTACCCTTCTTCACTCCACGCAACAATGTCAAGACCAATTTCACAATTTACCTTGAACTAAAAAAGAAAAGAAAAAAATATATAGAAAAATCCGTCTAAAAATCCTTCCTGGTCCAAGTGACATGAGATAATAAAAAAAAATGGCAAATAAAAACCAGTTTTACCCAAGTGCATAAAAAACATTTAATGAACATAGAGGAGGAGACTCCCAGTCTCAAGGATAACACCCGGGAAATAATTTGCGCCTGTGGATGGACACTGGCCACTGTCTTCCCGTGGGCTTCTCTTTACCTGAAACACACTTTTCTTTTTTACTTGAATGGTTATTCACCCTGCATTAGCATCATTTAGACACACAAATGATACCTTTTTCGACTTAGACGACATAATTACTAACCTGTTTTTAAATCACGCTCTTAAAAAATGTATAAATTAGACAATTTACCCATCTTTCTAACACGCAGTCCAACATGTGTCATTAAGTATACCAATTGGTCAAGGGTTGTCGTTCAGTCTCGATAAACTAAGTCTTGATATAAGTTTAAAAAAATAATTTAACCAACTGGCAAATATTAGAGTTAATTTCCTCTGTCACAAGCCCTGAAGGAAATCAGTGATTCATATCTCAAGGTGTTGCCTCAAGCCACATTGCTCCATAGCCCCTGGGGAGAGCCGGAAGAAACGAGGGTGGAGTAGGGTGGTGTAACCCGGCAGGAGACACTGGCCATCACACTCACGGGCCACTTTGCCGCACAACTCAAGAGACGCAGCCACGTGCGTTTCACCTGTTGCACTAACAGCACAGGTGTACACTCAAAGACTCTAGCGCACAACTCTGCAAACACTCAGCAAAGCACTTACAGGAGTTATAGGATATAACAGTGGAGTCTTATAAATTGGATTTTATAAATACCCTATAAATTAATTCTCCTAAACTAATTATCCAGTATCAGGTAAAAATATAAATTATATAATATTTCTTTCATTTTAATATTTAACACTTTTCTTCTACTTGTTTACATCGTATCGTCACTGCATGATATTTTTGTAAATTATGAGAATATTTATATTTTTGAAAAATTTGTTTTTAAAACAAAATTTCAAATTATCTTCTATCTAATATATATAGTTAAACGTTGTAAATGTCTTCTAATTTGATTTTCACGTGTTTAAAAACTATTCAAACATCAGTACAAAAATTTAATACATTATCATTCAGCAGAAGCAGAAAAAATATTAGCACAATGTGTAAAACCCTCCTATTATTATTGCACACCAACTAAAATTGTAAAAAAAAAACTGCAGAAACTATAGTACTGGCCCACCAAGTCCGTACGCCCGGAGCGGGGGGCGGGAAGGTGATGCAGTGACGCTGTTTGCAATTTTACTGGTCAGAGGAGGGGAGAAGGAAATAGGCTGGAAACTGATTTCAATACAACGAAATTAAAGCGTAAAAATATATGAATTAATGTTACGATTGAATACAACAAATAATGCATAGAAAAGATTCAGATTGAAACTTCGTATAGGCTAAATTTATCATAATTAAAAAAAAAAACAAAGCAAAAAAAAACACATCAGTTTCATTTTCATCCAGAACTTACTACAGCAAACAGAACAGAGTAGAATAATTGCGTGCATTTGTTTCGCTGCATTGAGGTTGAATTTTACTTCCGGCCCACTTAACTGTCAATCACTAGCCTTCAGCCACTGTCACCAACAGCACTAGCCAATCACGCACAAGCACAAGCCGAAGGTGAAAAGAAAAAGAAAAAAATAAACTGACACAGTTTCTACACCGACTGCAAAGCAACGCTACCTGCCATCAATTCCAGATACTAAGGGAAAAGCAAAAAATATGATCACTATATATTAGACATCAAATCTGATCGCAACACACATGGTACCGTAAACTAGTCTTTTAACTTACTTTAAAAACACTTTAAACTAAATCTCCTTAACCTTGTAAAATTATCTAATGCGCACGTGATTGGTTGTTGATCCATTTTTTTAATCTCTTCATATCCAATACATGCCAACAATAGCCCGAAGCAAATATGGTAAATAGAGAGAGAAGGGTGGCGGGGTGTTGGCTTCCTGGGCGGCAGGTGGGGTCAAGTATCAGCTAATCATGGACTTGGAGGTGGGGCAGTCAAGTGTATCACAAGACCAGACATTGCATATGGCAAAAGAGAACAAGAAATAGAGAAAAAAAATTCAGGTCCCCTGAGAAGCCCTGCCCCGGCCTCAGGTGAGATCTAGTCCAACGCGGTGAAGGCAAAAGCCACACAATTGCAGGTGAGGTGGCACGGGCAACAAGGTGTGCAACAAGGAGAAGCTCGTAGTTGCTTGACGAGTATAGTGGTGTGTAGTACGGAGCACATGTTAGGATACGCTATGGTGCTCCTAAACTGTTGGAGTTGTTTACTCCTCAGGAATATTACGTACCTGTGGAGGATTTCACTCACTCGTAAGTTCTCACTTCTTGTCTATTTTTTTCAAACTTAAATGGAAAATATTTAATTATTAATATAATATCTGATAATAATGTTTTTAAAACGTGGTCTGGTCAAAATATATATTTTCTTTTGACTATTTTTTAAGAAGGGAAGAAAGTTTATTTCATTTTTATTTTCTATTTTATAGTTTTAATTAAATTTTTGAGTATTTTTTTATGTTGTTACACTTGTTATAGATTTAATTTCACTGTTTTCATATGTTTTATACTTGTTCACTCTTAATACTATGACTTTCATTCATTTGACAACAAATTTACCATATTTAAGTAACAATTTCTCACAAACTTTAAAACGATCTAATTAATTATAATGAGTAGTTAAATTATCACTCAGCCCCATTATCCCTTCTTTTCGATGCCAACGATTCAATAACAAATGGTGATCATTTATTTCGAAGCGGGTCAGTGATTGTATGATGGCTCGTTCCAAGTGATTACACTTGACTCAGGGTGTACTTACACTCAGAAGACACTAGTTCATTTTTAACAGGTCCAATTTGCCATAAATTCCTCAAATTTCCCCAAGCAGAAATTCTACTTCACGGGTTCTTTATTAAGTAGGCTTCTTACCATGTTTGGCGCGAATCAGGTTCAATTCAAAAGAAAAAAAAAAGAGCAAACACTTTTACACGTAACACTGGACCTCACAAAGACCACTTCACCTGTCCCATGTAGGAACTTCAGTTGAATCCCTCGATGCAGGTGTACGCCTCAGGTCATCTAAAAATCACAGACGGCTTCCTCCTTCACGCCACTTGCCCCTTTCCCTTCCTTTCTCTCCCATTTTTAATGAATACCGAATACGAGGCAGGTGAGGAGGTTGGTGGGTTTCAAGAATCAGCAGGTGAGAGGAAATCATGTGGTGGCACGAGCGCCCTTAGGCGGTAAAGGACGGGAAAATGAGACGTACAATTTTTCATTCAAAATTAACAAACTGATAGTTTGGTTTCTTAGTAACAGGTGTACAGTCCAACGAAAAATTATTTTCTCATCATTTCATACTTGAATATGAAATATTTAATTTTGGTCTTCACTATAGGCGGGGTTGAACGTCAGTCAAGTTTATATTCATTCATTAAGTTTCCCCACTGCTATATTCGAAGGCTTAAAAAAATACGTACACGAAGACTTGAGCCAAGGGCTATGGGTCAAATCTTAAAATGGAGACATAAACTGACTAATGGTAGTATTATTCCGGGGTGATGATCTTTCATTTTTTCTTTATATTTTATTGGATCGCATTTCCTAAAGGAGATTGTTAACACTTTAAACGGTAACATGAAACATACATTTAAATTAAACGATGCTTATTTTCAAACCAATTTGTTTAAAAAGCATAAAATTGTGTTATTTTTTTGTTTTTATTATTATTATTTTAAATTATTAGCATTTAAACATGATTTGCTTTTTTCTTGTCTGTTGCAGGTTGGATGAGCATATGCTCATAGACCACTACGGTCAAGAAAATCCTGTCGTTGGAGAATACAAGTGCGATCAGTGTCCCAAAGTTTTCAGTTGGAAATCCAATCTCATTCGTCACCAAGCGGCCCACGAAGAAGGCCGTCGTTACGTGTGCGAAAACTGCCACAAAGTATTCACTGATCCGAGCAATTTGCAACGTCATATCCGGTCGCAGCACATAGGTGCCCGGTCGCACGCGTGTCCCGAGTGCGGCAAAACCTTCGCCACAAGCAGTGGCCTCAAACAACATACGCACATTCACAGTAGCGTCAAACCGTTCCAGTGTGAAGTGTGCCTCAAAGCGTACACACAGTTCTCGAATTTGTGCAGACACAAACGAATGCACGCAGATTGCCGCATGCAAATCAAGTGTCATAAGTGCGGTCAAGCCTTTTCCACCGTCACTTCTCTCAGCAAACACAAGCGTTTTTGTGAAGGCACAGGACTGGCCACACCGACATCAAACGCAAACCACTTGCAACTTTTCGGTGCATCGACTGCCACTCATGATAATCACAACAACAATAGTTCTGCTAGCAACAACAGTGCGAGTAAAGTCATGAGTGCAGGTCCGCAACCGGGTAACAACCCAGCAGCGGCGTTCATGTTCTATCCAAGACCCGGTTTTCCGTTTTACCACCCATCATTAGTTGCGTACCCCATGTTTGGCGGGGCAGGGTTGCCTCATCCGCCTTCTCTTCTAACACCTAACCCATTAAGTTCAGTTCTGAGCGGAAGTAGAAAACCAGACTCTCCTGATTCCTCGAGCATCAACGGAATGAATGCACGTAGTGGTGCCGGTAGTATTAATACTAAAGACGTTATTAAACCCCGAGGTTCCGAAGGCTCTGAAAGTGAAATCTCCGATGATGTAAGTTCAGCTGGTGCCAGCGATGATGTTGATATCTCGACAGCATCCGATTTAGATTCGGAAAGTGACGCCGATGGGCGCGGTTCCAAGACGAATGCTGCACGCGCATTACTCAAGGCATCTTCGGGACCAGAAGTAGGTTCGTCTCCTCCACCCCGGGAAAGCACATCCCCAAAACAAGCAGCCATGTATCCTGAACTCAAAGACACCATGACTGCTAATGGAATTCTCAGGGCTTTAAGCGTCTCATGTCCACAATCTGAGATGCCCTTTGATTTATCCATCGGAGGAGCAGGAAAAGGTCACCTGAGCCCTGCTGCAAAGCCACCTTCAGAGAACAAGGATGAAGACCAACCTCTAGATTTGCGAGTGGATCGTAAAAAGGGCGCCGATCATCGAAAAACGCATGTTTTCGGATTGGAACGAGGAGTAGAACGCGTTAGTAAAGTCAAAGAATCAGCGATCACTACAAACGAACATCGCCAATTATCGATGACTCCGATCAGCATCGGATCAAGTTCGAACGATATTCCTTTATCCCCGACCAAATTCCAAATGGCCTATCCACGTCCCATCCACCCACTACTCCTAGCAGCAGCGACTGAGCAATATAAACCCAAATATCCGCCAGCGTTTCCGTCATCGATGCCATTTCCTCCTTCTCGCTTCCCTCCATTAGTGAGTCCCATGTTAAATGGAGGCGCGAGCGCCTTTGACTTGATTCGCTCCCAAATGGAGAAGATGGGAAAACCGTATCAAGATGTTTTGGCACCTCATGCGGCCAAACTCAAAGAACGATATTCGTGCAAATTCTGCGGCAAGATATTTCCGCGTTCGGCCAACTTGACCCGTCATCTACGTACGCACACGGGCGAGCAACCCTACAAGTGCAAGTATTGCGAAAGGTCATTCAGCATCTCCAGCAACTTGCAAAGGCACGTGAGAAACATCCACAATAAGGAGAAACCTTTCAAGTGTCCGCTGTGCGAACGATGCTTCGGACAACAAACCAATTTGGACAGACACTTGAAAAAACACGAAGCGGATGGACCTACTATTTTAGACGATGACTCGCCCAAAAGCTCCGACCTCAACGAGAAAGATGATGCTTATTTCGATGAAATACGAAACTTCATCGGTAAAGTGACGGACAACGCATGCACCCCTTCGCCGCCCTCCACTCTCGGAGCCCCCACACCCGAGCGTAAACGCACGTCCACTCCGGTCGTCAACGGCACTAGTGATGACACCATTCCTGGTGGCAAACGAATTCGACGACCGTCCTCTGAAGAGGCTCGAGGGGATCCATCAGAAACGAGTCCTCGAGAGTCCAGTCCTGTCAATTACGAGGTGATGATGCATTTTAATAATAAAGGTGTAGACACGTCAGCAGACGGCTCTAAAGAGCTCACTAAAACAATGGTCATATCGGTGTAGAAAATGAAAAATTATCTTCTTTTTCTTAAAACCAAGTTTCGGTCAACATTCCTCACATTTTGTTTACTTAATTTTCTTTTTTCCTTTTTTTGTTCAAATTTTAAATGTCCAATTTACACCCTTTACTTCTTCACGAACTATTAATAAATATCCTCAGAATTCCCCATTCAAGGCGAGGCTAGTCAACTTTTTTCTTTTTTTAACCATGCACTCAACTCTTTGACATCTTAATACCAGTTGTGCCAATTTTAAAGTTAGAAATTAATAGTCTTAATACTTAAGTGTCCATTTTTTCACGCAATATCTTTCTATATAAATAAATAATAATAATATAAAATAAGGTCAAGGCTTTCCTCAGTTCGAGTGATTTTTAACCTAAAATTATAATCCTAATTTATACAAATTATTTCCGTTATCTCGTGATGCAATTAACAATGCTCTATTATATTAAACCAATACTTAAAGTTAATTAATTTCGGTACAACCGGTTCTAATTGAGTGCAAGGAATCCAAAGGTGTGCAATACGTATTAGTGTGCCCTCTTCCTCATCCATATCTTTTTTTTACCTTACCAAACTTTCTTTTGTTAGAGCAATATGTGATTTTAAAATAACTATAAATGAAAATAATTTTTCCTGTCACAAACCATGTACAAATTGTAATGTTATTTGCAACAACTGACCAAATTTTCCCCTTAAAAAAATGAAAAAATGAAAAAAAAATCCCTCAGGATGTAATTGAAAATATTGAAAAATACCTCCCAAGTCCCCTTTCCACATTGAACTGTGTGACGTCGACAAATGACACTTTCAACAAATGACTTGTGCGCCGTTTTCCAGTGTGACGTACTTTTCTCCTATTTCATGGTGTATGACGTAATTTTTCACGGGGTAGAGTAAGTTTAAAACTTTTTCTTATTTTCTTATATTTAATTTTTAAGTAATTTTTGTTTCTGATGCCACTATTTCCATCTTATGTAAAAAGTTTATTTTCACGCAAGACGAATCTCACGAAATTAACATATTTAAAAAAAATCAGGTCTGTAACTTTATTTAAATTTGAAAAATAAATTTAAAAATAAAAGGTAAAATAAGTACAAAGATAATTGTGAAGTGAAGCCCGTGCCATAAATAATTCAATAATGGCATAAATTATGCAAAACCTATTTTAAATTCATTTGCTTTAAAGCATATGTAACAAAATAGATTTAGTTTAAAAATACAAAAAAAATAAAAGAAACAATAAATTGTTTGTCATGTGGGACACTGCAACCAAACAAAAGGTTGTAATAACATTACTATTTTTTTCTCTTCTTTCACTTGAATTTTTTGTTAAAATTCAATTTCTTCTTTAATACTAAAATGCAAAGGGTGTGTGAATTTCAA
>JAQFZN010000891.1:0-21314 GCA_034687075.1 Geophilus carpophagus | reverse complement strand
CGCTAGTAGCGACGCTACTAGCGATAGCGATCGCTACCAGTAGCGCGCTACTAGTAGCGATAGCGTTTTCAACCCTGGTAAATACCAATATTTTGAAACTAAGTACCCCAAAAAACACACAATCTCACGATAGATTTGACCATATTCGAAATTATTTATCGATTCTCAAATAGATTTTATTTATCTCTTTTAAATTACTTAAAGCTCTCCACAAGAAAATACCTTAGAAAAACGTTTACTAATCATCTTTTTTCCTAATTGAACCAATTGTAAGTCTAATTAGTAAAATCTATTGAAACCATTTTTGCATATCAATAGATTTAACTTAATAAACACTGTGCAGCCACTTGATAAATAAATTAAGCACTTCTAACATGATTAATCACCAACAAAATAAATATGAAAAACTGCCATTTCTTATTCTTTTAATAGCTCATCATTTTTACTTCATTACAATGTAAGTTATTTACTGCATTAAACTGTCACCAAGTTGACGTGCATTGGATTTTTTATCCTTCTAACTCATTAACCGAAGGTCATTCTTACCTGCTCCCTGTCACCCCTACTAAACTGCAAACTACTTTTTTCATTTTCTCTATTATTTGAATGTCAGTCATAAGAGAGAACGGTAGGATTTTAGAGCTTTGAAATGTGGCAGTTGGTAGAAGGAAACTAAAGCTATTGTGAATGAATGCTTTAAAAAAATGGGCTACTTTCGAAAAGAAATAGAAATAAAGTTGAAATGTATTCAAACTTTTTTATTTCCCAGTTAGGTACATGTATTTGTGCTTTTGAATTACATTTCTTTGAGATTGTTTCCATGGATACAGTGTTTAGAAGCGGTGTTTTCAAGTCTGGGCTGAAATTAAAAACAAGATGGTGGCTGTAGTTGTAATTGAGTGGCACAGATGTCGCTTTCTATCAGACACGGCTCACTGATTTGACTTCTTCCCTCTAATTTCTGTAGTTATTTTGAGAAAAAAAATGATGGAATGATATAAAGAAAAAAATTATTTTTAGTTTTTTTTTTTAGTTTATTAAATGAAAATAGAAACCATAATTTTCTGCTTGGTTGGAATAATTCAATTTCTGAATAAGTATTTTTTATTACATTTTGAAATAATTATTTTTTCAATCTTAATAATATTATCTTTTGATTTTTTAATTTTTTTTTTAAATTTAGCTTTTTATTTCTGTTACTAAAAATAAATTTGAATTGAAAGTGATCAAAGATAATAAACGAAGATCCTTATTTTGGAAAATTTGCGAAAATACTTCAGTATTAATTTCAAAAGATTCTATCATCTCCAATTTAATTTTTCAATTAATTTTCAATTAAAAAGAGAAATAAAAAAAACTAATTTTTTTTTAAAATTACAAAACTCTTTTCAATTATAATTTCAATCAAAAACTTTTCATTCTCATGTTTGATCATGTTTGATCATGTTTGAGTTGATGAATAACTTCAAAAAATGACATAATTATTTTATTTTTTTATTTTCCATTACACTTCCTATAGAATGATATTTCATTTACCCTAACAGAACGTTAGCCAACTCTGGTGTTTAGGCGGTACCCTCGAAAACATAACTCCAGATAAATTTAGCACTTGAAGATAAAAGAACATGTTTAATTTTTCCTTTTCTCGCCACCTGCTCGCATTACACTTTGATTGGTTGCGTGCGTTTGGCCGCGCCCTTTACGTCATTTGAAGGCAAAAAATAGTGGAATTTTGAAAACAAAGGAAGGCTTGAGCGAAGTTAAGACGTTAATGGGGTTTTTAGTATTTATATAAACACTCATTGATCAGTGACGTTGAAATCAGGGTGCAATTAGGGTTTCAACTATATTAAATTAGGGAATAAATTAGTCTTAGTTAAAATAAAAATTAGTTTAAGCTTTTTTATTTAATTAAAATGTTAATTGTTTCATTTAGAAACGAAGTTGTATAGTTGTTGACTTTGCAGTTCGACTGTTTGATTAAATTGTTGACAATGGAGGACATATTGAAAGTGATGTCAAGGTAAAGGCGATTATTTTATTACAGAAAATTGCTAATATTATGTTTTCACCTAGCGAGTAATGAGATCAATAATTTATTTAAAGATTTATATAATCATTCACATTGTAGTGTGAGGGGAGTTGGATTCCTTTTGATGTTAACTTTGTACTGATAATGATCTATTATCGATTGGAAATCTATTAGCTTTCACTTTATTGGCTTTTTTATTAGACAAACATTTGTTTCTTCTGCAAAGAAATATCTAAGTTTAGATCTATATCAGACTTGTAATTGTAAATATGTCGGTAGAGGGAGCAGAATTGGATGAGTTTGCACTTTTATTGCTGGTACGTTCTTAGGAATGTAAATAAAATTTATTATTAATATTAAATATTGTAATGTGTAAACATAAAAAGAAGATAAACGTTTATTTTTTATTTTACGTAATTTATTTACAATATAAAAAAGTAGGAAATTTAAAAATGTATGTATTAAATTGAAATATTATTTATTATTAATTTTTTCTTATCAGTTTAATTTAATTTACTATTTAAATTCTTTAAAAAAATCGACATTTTTTAGACTATGGGTTTCTTGTCAATATGACAGGACCTTGGGGACCGATTAATTAAACCTATTAACGACTCGGCTAACATTTTTGCTGAAAAAGCACTTTGTGAATAGCGTTACCTGGCGGTCTAAATTTGCCTGATCATGGCCTTTAATTAGTACAATTAAAAAACATGTTTGATACAATTTATCATTCGTGATATATATCTCACTTGAGCTTAGGCGCGTTGTAAACAAACTATTTGAAAACGCACTTTGAGAAATGAGTAACCCCTGAATCATTCAATGCCTTCAAAGCACTAGCTAACTAAATTAAACGCAACGAAAATTTCTCTTCTTTAACTTCTCGGTCGCATCTGGATGGGTATTGTATAAACAGCTGCGGTGACGTCAATAGCGTCTTCCAACAATGCGTTAGCTCTATTCAAACACCAGGTGAAGTTAGTTCTTGGCTGCAACAAGCATGAAATTAGCGAGAAATGTGGGCAATTTTTTCAGTGGAATTCGGCTTTTAGTCAACGATGTCGATGGGGATAGTGAAGGTAGAAAAGATAATAGTTTTAAGTGCAACACAAATGAAAATAATGACAAAAAGTTTGTTGTTTGTTTTCTTTTTATGTTTGTTTGAAAGAATGTGCATCATCTCTCCATCTTTTTTACGATTTTCTGTGTAGTGGTAAAGGTGTGGTTCGAATGTTTGACAGCTTATTAGCAACGCAGTTACATCAAAATTTTCAGAAGCAGATTTGCAAGAATGCTTTGTACCGGAGCCACACCTCTTTTATAGTTTGCACAGCTGAAAAAACATAACTTAAATAATCGCCATTTTGTTCTCTGTCTATCACAAATGTCCTTGATAAATTTTACACGTGGTATAAATAGTTGCATTACATTTATTATAGTTTCATGGCCTCATTATTGCTACACGAAAATAATTAACGATTTAACATCTATATAACTATTTAAATATTCACATTAATAATCATAACCACTAAAATTTAAATGGGAATAAAGTTTTAAAATTCAAGAAAGTTGTACATTAATTAATTAATTATTTAGAAATAAGTTTCAATTAATTTATTCATTATTAATACGAAATTGCATCGTGAATAATAAAGTAAGAGCTGCAATAAATTTTTTTTTCACGTTATGGCATGTGATGTGTGAAATAGAGTTGATGTAGTCTTATTCAATCTTTTTATAGTGATCTCTTACTATTGAAATGTAAACAGTATGCGAAAATCTTTTTGACATTACTCTGTTCTGATATTGGCAATTTCCATTCCCTTGTAGGCCTTGCTGAGCAGACAACATCCATCAGCATCCAGTCGATGCCCGCACACCTGAACCGCATCACCGAATTCCATAATGCACACCCAACATCTTCTCGTCCAGATTCGAGTTCTAAGTAAGATTTTTTTTTTTTTTTATTGTTTTATTAGGTTAATAAAGGATTTGGGAAGATAATTTGTAAAAATTATTAAACTAAAATATCTTAACGTTGTTTTTTTATAAGAAGTGCTCTAAAGCTTTTAAAAAGTGATTTGAAAATTTCAAACTTTGACTTGCTAATTTATTGGAATTCTTGTTCAAGTTTCTGACACGTGGTGGAATAAAAATAGAAAGTACGCGTGCGCAAAGCGATGACTTGACTGTTTGGATGCGAATTGAACAGAACATCAATAAATTTTTACAGATCAAAGAATTCAAGGTTTTATAATTTGGATTTAGTTTCAGTCTTTTGCACAATAAGTCTTAAATTTTCACGTGATATAAGAATGTCAAATGGGATTTGGCAATTGATGCTACATTTTTTCGGATTTGTTCAAAGTGATGGATTGATATGAAATATGAGATCTAACGAGAGTAGACTTTTACTCAGACTAAGTCAGTTTCTCTCATAAAATGGCCTCATAGCATGAAACTGTATTACATTAGATCAGTGATACGAAACCCTCGAATTATAATATCTTTACTCGATTCCCCATAAAATATTGATTACTATACATTCAAGAATTGGAAGCATTCTCAGTACATTAATCAAATAAAGAAAATGTTATAATCCTAATAATTTGGCTCAGGAAATAAATGGAATTGTAAATAAATATTTTTAAAGATTGGGAATATAAATTTTTATCTAATATTTTAAGTAAACAATACAAGTGCCCTATTTATTTAACAATATTCTATTATCTCCGAGATATCACAGCATTAGATGATGCAGTTATATTTAATAAATTAAAAAACGTTAAAAATTTAAACAAAAATTTAAGTAAAATAAATGCAATTTTATCGGTAGGTTAAATGTGTAGTAATGGTGTAATTAACAACATGATATTGATTTTAATGAGCTTTTAAACTTTGATTTGATATTCAACCGAGATAAACAAATAGCATATTTTATTAACTGTTTGCAAATCTACATTACCAAAGATTGTAGAAATGATAATTTTATTGCGATTTATTAATGCACTAAAATTTTTGAAGTTGTATGTATTTTTTTAAAGATGGGGCAATGGTCTTATCATCACTTGACTTTGGTAGGTTAAAGTGAAATAGTATAAGAGTTGCATAAGGGGCAAAAATCTGCATATTATTGCAGATGAAATGTCTCGCATGAGTGAGAAATGATCGGAAGAAAGTGTAGATGTAAGAAATGCTCCCAGAGGATTTTTACCATACCAGTTACTTGACAATAGAAAAGTTTAACTCTCACTACTTTACATTTATTTAAACATTTTCTGCTACACAAGAGAGAGAGTTTATAACTTTTGTTTATATGTTAGATATGGAAATTACTTTTTTTTCAATTCTAATTCAATTTTAGCGCTTGGTTTAAAAAAGCGAGCAAATGCCTTGAACAAATGCTAAACTCGTGATGTTTACCGCAAAATAAATGAAGAGTTGTACAATAACAAACTATATAAAAAAGCCATTTGCAACTAGATTTTTAAAAATTAATTTAACAACAATAATAAGTAAATATACATTTAAAGAAAACAATAAACCCAGCTGCAACAGCAAAAACATTACTAACAACTATCGTAATCTAAATCGTTATTTGTTTTTTTAATTGTAAAATGTTACTTTACATTTTAAGAAAACAATTCTCTTTATCACTTTAAATTTTATATCATATCTTTTATTTATCTTCTACAAATTGTTTAAAATTAAAATTAAAATTTAATATTCCATTTACATTTGTTTGTATTAGATTACCATTTCAATGTGCAATGGCTTTAAATACTTAAGAAGGTTTAAATCGAGACCAATTTGTACATGTAGCTATATATACACAGAAATAAATAAATCTTATAAAAGATGTAATAAATGTCAACTTTTTTCTACACAATT
Organism: Geophilus carpophagus; assembly: GCA_034687075.1. Lineage (NCBI taxonomy): Eukaryota > Metazoa > Arthropoda > Chilopoda > Geophilomorpha > Geophilidae > Geophilus > Geophilus carpophagus. The sequence continues at coordinate 15,388 of JAQFZN010000891.1, read as the reverse complement.
GTAAGGCGTGAAAAGTTGCTGTGATTACACTTGGACCCATGCAACCATCTTTAGAGCAATAGCTGCGGTCTTCGTGTACACAAGATAACTGCCACCTACAATCACATCCCTTTGTGACCGAAGCAATTGGCAATCTTTAGAGAAAGTCTTTTGGGAGCTTTTTTGGGTGATTTGGGTATTTTGTTCCATTTATTTCTTTAGATTAAACTCTCTTTAGTGTTATCATTATTTACTTTGCTCTTGAATTAAATTTTATCACTGGTATAAATAGCAATCAAGATGGCAGTTTTATTTATAACAATATTTTGCAATGATTTGATTCAAGTACCATTTGGTAAGTTTCGAGTTTCTTCTGCACTGTTATGTGGTGGAAATGGAATGAAATGAGGGTTTTGTTGTGCATTTTATTTTTACTTAGTTTTCTTAGAGGAAAACTAGGACTTAGTGTGAAGTGTGTGTTATAATAGGTACTTGTTATTATTTACTGTTGAATTAAATTAGAGTAGAATTTCTTGTGATGAAAAATTCACTAAAATTATTTGTTTTGACGGTTTTTTTAATCTGTCTTTTCATCTGGACTTGAAAATCCTTTGGGAAATTGGGTGCAAGTGCATCTCGAGATATGAACTTTTATTGTAGTAAGCAATTGCGTACTAATATCGCAAAAAATTAAATTTTCGTCCGCCAGTCTCTGAGAATATTGCATAACTGTTTCAGGTAAACATGATTTGAATAGCAAAAGAGTTATATGTTAATTAAAAATAGAAGCAAAATAAAAATGATTTAGATCTTTCTTCAAAAAAAAGTTGCCAGACTTCACATTGTTTGAACCAGTTGCGCATTCGTTGAAATATTTGTTATGAAACTTTTGTTACACAATTATTTCTGAAATTTTTTTTGAGTGCACAATGTACAGATACCAATATCAAGTCTCATCTTTAATTTTTTTGTACATATGACGTCACACAAATTGCTTAAAAATCTTTGGCCCTCTAGTGGTCGGGTATTAAAATTCCTGACAAAGTGAGATGTACATTAATAGGCAGCATTGAATGGTAAGTTTTATGACTTTGTCTTGTACGCTACTGGCTCTGGAACTATTTCTATCTCTGTTGTAAAATTTAAAGAATGATCAATTTGACTTTCATTCTTATTGTAGAAACAATTTGTAGCACCACAATAACAACTTCCGCATGTAAGCATTTCTTTAAATGGTAAATAATTTGTTTTTAAAATTCCTAAACAATATTTTAATACAAAAACCTAGTCTGCAGAAAGATTTGTTGATATGTTTTACTGTGCTGAATCCGTATACCGTAGGTTAGATGTTCTATTTGTTTATATTTATATTGCAGACTGTGTACACATTGATACGAATTTCATGGTGCATTGATTTGTTTATTTAGTTATCTATCTCTTTGCAATGATGCTCTGTAAATAATTTGAAAAATTTATTTCATTTGTTTTAAAAGATTAATTATTTGATTTTTTTTTACACATTAAACGCGCATTAAATTTGTAATAATAATATATTTATACTTTGTTATTTATTTATGTTGATATTTAATGTATTAAGAAACGACTTGAGAGTCTGTAAATGACATGAGAAATAAAAGATAAAAGTACAATACAGCATAAAATTTTCAGTCGTTGCTTGACAATAAATTATTAATTTAATTATTTATTAATACCAAACTACAACAAATTTAATCGCGTAAGACATCATATTTCACTTAGATAGTTATCAAAACATTTTTGCTCGTAAAAAATACAAATTACAAAATTTGTTTTCTACCAATTGTAATTTGAAGAATCCAGACTATAAAATAAACAGAAATGATTGAAATTCACTGCTCTTATTGTTTGTTTGATTTTAGCAGAATGAGAAATTTGAGACAATACATCAAAATCACTCTGCTGCCCTTAAGCTACTCCGCATAGCATTTTTCAAAACAATATTATTTACTCTGTAAAAAAAATAAAAAAAAAATAAAAAAATGTTTTCATTATAAAGACTTATTTAATTTCACGAAATTTTATACTGATTTAAACTATAATCTTCTGAATTTCCTGAAATTATACATATATTGGTATACAATTGTTTTTTTTTTAATTTTATGCAATTTAGTTAAGTTTCTTGAGTGCCTCTCTTTCTTATCGCAATCATCCTCTAGTGGCAAAGAAAGGAAATTCCATTAAAAATTTCTATTGATCAACTAATCGTTCAGGTGCTTTGGAGTTTGCTGAAGAGTTTGATGGAATGGTATGTTGCCCAAAGGAACAACCTATGAAAGGGCTCCTCCAAGCGTGTGTTAGAAGGGCGGCATTGTTGAATGGCCCTCTAAGGGCCGAAAATGTTTACAGAAAAAACCAAGGTGGGAGACGAGAAATAGTGAAAAGACATCTGAAATAAATGTGCCACGGGTTCCTTACGAAGGGTTTTAAAAGGTTAAAGAGTACTGATAACAGATAATTGATGATATTCAAGTACTAAACATTCCTTTTTAAGACCCTATCATTTGAGGTTTTAATTTATTATTAACCTATGAGCAGTTATTGATTGACTTATGACAAATTATCTTGCAAAGTAATTAGGCCTGGATATATTTAGTCCCTTGATCCATAAATAAGTCACCCTAAATAGGCCATTTTAAGCGAACATTTACTTAGGATGAAATTGATGATTGCAAATAATTTTATACACTAAAATTTATCTATTTAATTATATATTTTATTTATTTCAATGGAATTAAATAAATTAATGGGAACTTTAATACGACAAAAATTGTGACATGATATAATGCTATAAACTTGTTTTCAATTAAAGCTCTTTTATTTATTACCCTAGTCTTAAATCATAAGTAGGTCTTTTAATTTAATTTTGTCAAAAAAAACTTGTAAAAACAAAAATTAAAAAATATTTTTAATTAAAAACAAACTTTAAGGTAAAGTACAATACAACTTAGCTAACTAAAAACCTTGTTATTCAACATTTTAAATTAATCTTATTAATATCCTGGTCTTAAATTTCTCTAGATGAGTAAAAGGTATCTGCTGCTGACAAGCAGTAAGTGCAAATTCCAGTTAATTAGATGTCCCATTAAATGTCAAATTAATGTCGACGCATTGTTTTGATTTATAACATTAATGCCCTTACCCCGTAAATTAATGCATGGGTTTGCTTCATTTTGGCTCTTGCAATTGCCTTATCGATTTTTTTATCTGGGTAGTCATTTTTCGCTACAACTTGACTCGTTTCTTTCTCTCAATTCTTTACTTCCGTTTATGGGCGACCATAAGCTAAGGCAGTTGTTTCCTTTGTTGTTAAGAAGATTTATTGTCGACTTAGCCTTCAACAACATGGTTGCGACTAACCACAAAATTCACTTCTGCTAAAAGAGTCAAATGTTTTAAGCTAAGATGAAAAGTTTAGTGTTTTACGAACGGTAGATTATAGTTTATTAGCAGAGAAGGATTGTAAATTTTACTCAGCACATTTATCAAAATCTAAGATGGATTAATTGAAAATAACAACTTGGTGGCAACAACATAGATAAGATTTCTGTTTGCACTCTTAGCACCTTTTATGTGCAAATTATTTACTTCAGCAGAAAAACAAAACTGTTGTTTTTAATGTCAGATATAGAACAGCTTACCTAACGGCTAGACATATAGTCGCATTTTTTTAATCCGCAAAACATTTAAGATATGTGACCTGAAATTTTGACATCAAATAAATTTACAATTACTTCTTACAGGATATAACTTTTGAGCAAAAACAGAAATAAACACGTGAACTATAAAGTTTTTTTCAAATTTCAAATTTCAAATTTTAAATTTATTTTACAATTTTGTATGAAAAAAAATGGTGTCAGAACCAAGAGTTTAGATAACAATGCTCTAGTAAACTTTTGGTTACTTTGTATTCTAGTCGTAAAGTTGGCCCTCAAGTTTTTTAAAATCTCTACAGATTGCTTCTATCTCATTTCTTTAAATGACAAGTTTGTTTACCCTTAAAGGGCAATCTTTTGTTGGTGTCTTGTCTTGCCATTGTTAAATATTTTCCACCATGTAGCACCCTCTGGCCTTATTAAATGTCAGTGTCATGTTGTAAAAATGACCTTCTGGCCTTGAAAAGCTGAGGATAATATTGATTTTGTTTGTTTTGTCAGCTTCAGAAGCAAAAAAATGTGATAAAATTTTTATATGTTTAGTCTAAAAATTTTAGAAAAAAAATAATAGGAGCATTACTAAATAATGCTCTGTCTTGTTAAATCTTAGGACAGTTTTTTAAGTTTTTTTCTACTCCTCAACTGAAGATTGATTATTTTGGATTTGATCATTGGTTTTTACATGATTATAGCAATTTGTTTTTTTTAAACTACTCATCAATCATTAGTAATTGCTCTTCTTTGCAAGAATTGACGACATTGCTGTTTCTTACAATTTATAAAGTTAAATAATAAAATTAAATTGTATTTATAAATATTTGTAAAAAATACGTTTAATTATTTAATATTCAATATTTAAATTAACTTGGGATACGTTTATTTACATACACGTTTTATTAACTGCTTTTCGGCACTAAATATGTTAATAAGTTGAAAAATTTCAAATTTTACTCTTACTTTTTTATGAATCCTGGAATGTTGTACTAAGATTTTTTTTTGCATTTACAAAGTAAGGCATCTGTAGAAGGAAAGAAGGTTATTTCATATCCCTATTGGGGTTGGATCAATGAGTTTATTCTTGAGGTTAGTGTTGGCAATTTGCCACTGGACGGATAATTGAATTATGTTTCTAAGAATATATAAAAGAAAAAATATTTTGATAGTAACATAGGAACTTGCAAAGCTGAATTTAAAATGATTGTGGATAGTAAGTTGTACATTTATGAAATGTGTACAAGTCCAATAAATTTATTTCTGTATCTCGAGTTGGATGCTTTGACATGATTAAATTAACTGGTTTTATCAGATAGAATTTCAGCACTATACAATTGCAAAATTTGTAACTTAAGATTTACCGTAAAAGTTAGACTATTAGTTTACCTCAGTCGATTGGCATCATTCTTGGGTTTTTTTTCTTTTTTTACTCTTTAAAAAAAATAGATAAGAAAACCAATAGTTTTTTTTTATATTGTAAATAAGATAAATGTTCTTATGCATATTTTGAAAATGATTTTTAAATTTTTTTCATTCCATTCAAGTGATTTTTCACTTGCTTTAGAAATGAAAAATAAATAAATGAAGTTTTTTATTATAAATATTTAAATTTTAATATTTTTATATCTGTTCAGAAAAAACGTTTACTATTTTGTTTACATTTTTTTTATTAGTTTTACAATTTCCTCACTTCTATATTTTCTGCATATAAAAAGTTTCAATTTTTTAAATGTTATTTTTAGCATAAATAAATCTCATTTCTTGGTATTATAGTAAGAAATTTACATACAGATGGCAGAGTGAGAGTAAAATAGACAATACACTTGAATTTCAACGCTTCCTAGAAAGTCGTTTGGCTCATTAGATAAAACTTAGTGGGATGCAGCTATCATTAGCAAGTTGGCGATGTCTCTCTGCAATTTAAGAAATGTTTGTTTTTTTGCATGTGGATAAGAATTAAGAAATTCAAAAAAGATTGCTTTCGAGCGGGGAGGGATTTGAAACATGATAAAAATGGATTTTCAATGGTAGAAAAGTGCATAATTGATTGCAATAACGATAATGGAAATGTATATATTTTTTTAATTCTTGTTAAGTATTTTGCCGATATATTTCTCGAATTTAAAGGTTACTTCTAAATTTAACTTTGATCGTTAAGTGACAATTTGCTACACGAGGTCGAATTTGATAGTTACATTAGTTACGCACTATTTTTTTAAGTATTTCTTTTAGTAGGTTTTGCTTCTTTATGTTGGACATTAGGGTAGAAGGATTTTAATGAATTTTATAAAGAAAATATACAAATTTTTATTCGATTTTATTTTATTTTTAGTGTCAAGCGATCACATTCCGAAAATGTAAACAGCACGAAATCAAGACATTTCCTCGATCTCGATCAGCAAATTTTAGAGGTAGGTTTTCTTGAATTTTTTTTTTTAACTAAATGGAAGTTATGTAAATTTATTTATTTTATGAGCCAATTTATTTTTATTTCTCAATGGTGCATATCTATATTATTTATATCTTACGGATCTTTAACATTTAGGCAGATGAAAGAAAAAGAATAAAATTTAAAAAAAAAATACCGATTCTTGTGGTGTAGAGCACCGTTCTCTGCATCGATAAATCAATGAGAACGGCTTTCACGAGGTTCTTGGAATTTATGATTAATTTGATTGACGAAATGCGCAACAATAGCAAGTTTTGTACTATATATGTTGTAGTTCGCGTTTCAATAGAAATGAAGTTGTCATGCAATATCAGGTTACTTTCTATTGATATCATTAATTGAAATTTAAATTGCATACTTGGAAAACGAAATTGGTACTTTCATAAAAGTCAATGTCACGATAAAGAAATTTCATTTACCAATAAAATCGATTTGGAATTACGAATTTTTTTACGAGTAAAAGGATTGGTAAATGCAGTTTAACGAACATCTCTCTGCTGGAGCTCTGATTTTCAAGTTTCAATTTGAAATATTATTTTTAAAAGTTCTGTCAATTATTCAAGCAACGTCAGATTCACTAGAATTTTCGAAATATCTGAAATAGAAATTTATTTATAGCAATCTCCCACTGATACTTTATCATTGATGTATCAATTGCTGCTCATGTTTATTCAATCTTGGCTCTCCTCGTCTATTAAATATTCATATTTCTGATTTTTTTGTATTTCAAATAATTTTTTTTTTACTTGTGCAACGGGAATAACCGAATTTTTCAAAAATAACTACATTTTATATTTAAATAGCTTTGTATAGAAAAGTGGATTTAAAAATGTAATAAATATATTTTAAGTAATTGGATTTTTAAAACTGAAAGTCATGAATTTTTTATCTCGAAAAAACAGTTTATAAATCTCTCAAGGAGGTTGAAAATCCCAAAACAAATATATAGATCAATTGTCGTGATATAGTAAGTTGAAGTTGGGTACGGCGAGATGTGGCTACCAATTTTCTTAAAAAGAAAGATTGGCTACTAGATTCAGTAAATCAAGAGCTTTGACAACATCCAATTTCAAGAAGGACGGTTGTAGTGGATATCCACTTTGAGAATGACACGAAAAGAGCTTCTGCATGAATGGAATGCATGCACTTGTCACACAGTGGTAAAGTGTATCATGCGGAATGGATTACTTGTGATCGCTTAAAATATAGATACAGCTTATCCTAAATCTCAAATGTATCGATCTGCAACATAAGAGAAAAACTTCTCACCCGAACACTGAATCTTGAAGACAATTTTATTTGCTACTTGAATAGAATTTTAAAACTTAATTTATTTAGTAATATAATTACAAATATCAATTTAATACATAATCAGCATTTTTATGGTCTTAGGCACAAAAATGCAGGTTTTCTAGATATTTTATTTTCTATTTTTAATACCAATTTTATTTATTATTCAATTTACAATTCAATTTTACTTTTTATTTAATTTTGAGGGAGATTGTTGAGGGTTTATTGAGTCTTCCTTGAAGCCACGTAAAAAAGTTAGATTGTAAATTTACAAAACTAGTACATTCAAATTTAATACTTCGACTGCAACATTTAATTGAGAAAGCAATGTACTTACATCTTATTTAAAAGGGGAATTGAAAGATAAACAGGTCGTATTCTCTTAGGAATATTTGATCTCTGCTTTTAATAGATTGTGATTTAGTTTCCTTGTATAATGTAACTTTCCCACAGGAGTTAGTGAAGACTTGCGAGATTAATAAAAATTCAGGTTTCGTCACGATAATTAATGATAATTAATTAAGGCAGATTCGTATTGCACGTATCCGTGAAATATTAATCTCATTATTTAGCACACTTTACTCGTATTTTATTTTCGATGACGTTCTTACTGACCGATTTATGTTACCATTATGAAATGACTTTTGATTTTCTTTTGTGGATTTTAACTGTGGTTTTGACGTTGAGATTTCATTAGATACGTAAGTCAGTGACGTCACTTAGAGTTGTGATTTTGTAAGACGGCCAAGATCAATATGTAGGGGGATGAGGTTGAGAATGTGATTTCGTGGCGCGTGTCGAGTTGGTGCTTGAAAATTTCGATATTGAAAATTTAAAATGTATAAATATAATTTTAATAATACGAATTTAAAAAAGCCAAAATAATCTGTTAAATCCTGAATCCTTAAACTGAAATGCAATCTATCAACATTAACTTTGATTTTGTTGACATTTTTCCATTAATTAAGGAATAAATGCAATTTAGAACTAATAAGTTTGCTTCGTGCATTGTAGTGCAGTCACCCTTCGTGTTTTAGGGGTTGCTTTTCACTCGTGCATTAGTGTTACTAAAAATAATTTTCTAGGTTAATGAATAAGGTTGAAAGCTGTATATTACTTTCTCTGATGATTGGTGCAAGTGTGCGAGCGGTTTGAGAATCAATTTCAATCAAGGTTCCACGATTATGTGTCTTGATGATTCACGCATGCGCTGTGTCATCGAACTTCTACTCACACAAGCCAGTGCGCGCTCATGTTGGCTCGCGATCGCACGGACGCGTTACCATTGCCCGAAGACGCCATGTGCGGCTCGAGGGCCACTTTTAGTGTAATGAGATTGTGTCTTAATTTGCCTTGGGCCATTGCTACTTGTCAGGTAAAAAAAAAGCAAATTAATATGAGTGAAATAAGTGTTTGTTGATGTTTTTATTGTTGGATGTTCTTTTCTGATGGGGAGATCACGTGGATGACGACTTAGTGTGAAGATAAAAATTCTCTTCCGCGTTGTCTAAATGTTGTCAGTTTGATTTTCTTAAATTTTTTGTTTAATTTGTACAAAAAAGTAAAAACGAACTTAAATTTTAATTAATTATCATCTGAGATTAATAGCTTTCTTGAGTACCACGTGATAACTAAACATCTTAAGATTTTGGGTAAATATTTAATTTGGTGTTTTATTCATTTATTTTGTCACAATTGTCTTAAATAATCTTTGAAGTTTCATTTATCTGAGAAGTTGTCTCTCTCATTACGACTAATCACATTGCAAGCAAGAAAAAAAATATTTTTTTTATTTGTTTTTTTTCTGTTCAAATTACTTTTTTTTATTTAATGTAACCAGAGACTTTAAATCTGTTGAGTAAATTTATTGTTTAAAATATTTATTCTATCGGTTTATACTTGGATATTAAATATTAAAAAGTGTTTTATATGAATTTAAAACTTGGTTTTTTAAAAGTGTTTCATCTTTACGTGTCGAAGGTGCAAATTTAAGCTCGCGTGTTTCTATTTGGGATTTAAGTTTTGATAAAAACGAATGATAATTTTGATTCATTTTAGAAAATTAGAATTTTAAATTACGTATCTAAAAGCATTGAGAAAAGTAATATTTGTTTTATACATTTGTATATAAAAAATAAACTGATAAAAAATGTCGAAAATAAAATCAAAATCTAGGGCATTTTTGCAAGCATCAACATTTGCAATATAACCTTTGACAACATGATAAATAAACACAAGAAAATGTAAAAATTAATAATTGAAATTGAAAAAATTCTAATTAAAATAATAATTAAAATTTGAAATTAAAAAAAAGTGCAAACACATCAAGTTAGGAAAACATTTGATTTTTCTATCATCCTGAAGGAAATAGATTAACTTTTTTTTAGAACTCTTAATAAAAATTAATTTAATTGACAGGCATACACATAAGATTTTCATCTTTGATATTTATGAGTTAGAAGGAGTGGTTTTACATTAATATTAAAACCACTATCTGTAAATCAGACTTGCACATGAAAGGGGCGGTGTTTAAAAGTTGGGATTTTTATCCGGATGAAGATAAGTGATCTTATTTCAACCATGGCCATGCCCTATTTATTTTCTTGAGTTAAAAGGGAAGGCAGAACAGTAGGCGGAACTGATTACAAAGAGCAAAGGACAAGTGAAGGAGTAAACTTGTATAGAATTCTAATTACACAGAATTGTCTATGCATTGTTCAAATTCCACGAACAATAATCTTTTTCTGACGAAAATAAAAGGTCATAAGCAATTAGTTAATAATATTACGTCATGCATTATTAAACTTGACGCTTATGTACACGTGTAGTTTAATGTAATAGGCATTTAACAACTTTGGGTGTGGTGCAATGCAGTGAAGTGTATCGGTAAAATTGCAGGGAGGCTGAAATAACCTTGGACAATTGCATTGTTAAACCGATGTCAGGAAAAAAAGTGACGTCACGATACATAACAATTAAGAATTTGATCATAAAACTAGCAGTTAAAAGTCTATAAACAATGTAATAAACAAAAACAAGTATAAAGACAACATTGGTGTTTTTCTGAAAATAGGAAAAGAAGAAAAATCTTTTGATTTAATTTGATTTAATTTAAAATTTCATAAGAAAATCATTTAAAAATTTAATAAAACTGCCATAATTGTAATAATTACCCGTAACAAACTTCTAAAATTAAAACTTTATAAAAAAACAAATCTATTTATAACTATCAATTACTATCAATAGTGTATATTAACATTATCAGGTAAACAAAATTGGTCAGTAAACACCTAATACCAAACTGCTAATGTGGATTTAGTTTGGAACATCAATTTATTGATCGCATTATTGCATAAATTGCAGTAACCAATGGAGACAACAGCTTGCAACACCTTTGATTAATCAGTCAATATTTATTATGGATTTTTGAAATATATTTTTCTGTCACTTTTCAGCTTGGTTTTTGTCGTGACACTTCACCACAGGGTGTAATTAGAGTTGAATGCAATTTTAACTGCATTGTTTTTATGGGTGGGTTTTTTAAGTGATCAGTTTTAGATACCAGGTTATAAATGCAGTGAGTAAACTGATTAATTTTATAGGTAAAAGAAGTGTTTTATGGTTCGCAGAATGTGAGTAAAGTTTGGTTAATAAATTAACCATAAAAAGGTAATCGACCGACTTGAATTATGTGCCAATCATGATTTTCTTCGTTTTTTATTTGGTGTTTCGAAGTTAGAAAATTGGAAGGAAAAAGCTAAATGGATAAATTGAGTGCATTTATTTTTTTTTGGTGGGAGGAAAAGTTCTGTTGGTAAGTAAGGGGAATCGTTGTCACTAATGGTCTTAGTTCGGCGCTATTTATCCCTTCCCTGTACGACTCAGACAGATGTCCCGAGTTGATTGGACTGGTGTGTTGATGCTGATGGGATTGCTACTTGTCAATATCACGTGCTTTACTGCAATACAATGATTCACTGCTGGAAAGCCCAAGTTCGACTTTCAAGCTTAGGATTCCAAAAAAGAAAAAAATGTTTTATGAAATTTTTTTTTCTTTTTACTATTTTTTTTAACGAGCGATAAAAATAGAAATTTTAAGAAATAAAATAAAATACAATATTTGTCGATAATTTTAAAATATAAGACAAAGTAAAATCTATATATATATATATTTATAGTTTATGTGATGGTATTCGGAATTGACTTTTTACTGATAAATACGCCAAAAAAGGAAAGAAAGAAATATAGTTTTGTGGCAAAGCGACAGATGCTGAAGTTGTAAGACCCAACCTGATGGTGAAGTAGTAAACTGGAATCGATGTAAAGGAATAAAAGTCAGTGCTAAATTTTTTTTCAAATATGCTAAATTGTATGGTGGTGTTTTAAATCTACATTACATTTCTATTTTAGACAGACAATTTAAAAATAAATGATAGGTGAAGCCTGACCGTTTAAAATATAATTCACATCACACCACTTTTACGTTTGAAATGATACGTAATTTAATTTGAAAATTGCCATCTGTGGTAAATACGGAAGTTGATAAGGCTCGTTAAAAATGTATTACAACTTTTAAATGGAATAACACTTTCTTTTAGCAATACATATTTTTATTAAGTGAAAATTGCTTAGTAAATGGATAAGTCGTGTCACAATTGACGAGATGGGAAATTTCCAGACGTTCGCAAGATTATTACATGAAATTGACACTGTGAACTCTTGGAAAACCCAATGCACAAGATGAAATTAATGTAAATGTAAATTATTTTTTAAGAGTAATATAAAAGTTTTTATTTAGTTTTAATGTTTTTTTTTAAATTTATTTAATGTTTATTTAAATTTTTCAAATGATTTTTAAAATGTTGATTGAAGTTGATGTTAAATGACAGTTTGAAAAGCAGGGCGCAGATCCGATTGGAATAAGCTAACATCTGTTTAATTGCTTTGTTTCACTATCCTTTGCTTGATTAGACAGCTAATTAACGTAAAAGGTTATACAGAAGAGTGCTTTTAAAATTCACTCACGTTGAAAAGTTCCTTACGAGCATTTCAAAGAGGAAGGGATTTTAACTAATGCTTATTAGAGTTGACTTAGTCTTACTTTTTAAAATCTCATTCTAAAAGCATCTTGTAAAGAGGGAAATGAAATTTAAGAGTTGTTATTATTATCTCAAATTTTCAAGTTTAATTTCCGCATTTCCAGGAAATGAAATTAAAAATTATGTTTTTTTATTAAATGAAAAAAAGACGGATTGAATGGAGATTAAAAATATCAATGAAAGAAAAGTTGAAATAATTTTTTCCTTACTCACCTAAAAAAATGAAATTGTTAGGTTATGTTTAAAGTGACTTTTTTTTAGTTTTATTTGCATTTGATTAAGCGGGTAAAGAAGTAAAAATGTGAATTATTTTGATTAGCTCAAGTTATTGTAGCGTTATTAAGTACTTTTTAAAGCACAGAACATACAGTAGATTAGCAAATCTGTTAAAATTAATACATTTATTTAGTGTTTACATAAGATTGATGCTAATTGGGCACGGTATTTAGAAGGGAATTAAATCGGTGGCCTTGATTTGAATTTTTCATTTCTAAGTGTGACTGAGTGGACTTTTGTTTAATTTAGTAAAAGCGCCTTTGGTGGTTGTATTTTAAATTCTAAGCCATAAAAACATTCATCTTGGATGATTGCTTTCATCTCTGATGAGCTTTTCTTTTGCGATTATGGTGAGTGAATCAAGTGAAAATTTAATTGCAAATTAAGAAGATTACTCAGGGTCTTACCGTTAAAATAAGTGAATTAATTATTATTATGACAACCATATAGAGTGCAATCAACTTTGAGGTTTTTTTTCAATTTGGTAGCATTTTATTATTGTTATTATGCTCTTACGTTATAAAAAATAAAAACAACATTTTTTTAAAATTAATTCTATGTATTTTTTTATTTTTAGACTCAGAGGAGTAAAAGTTTAACACACATTGAATGCGTTGAAGACACAGTTTGTGATAACATCCAACAAGATTTGGCCAGATTTAATGTGTCGCCATCTTCCACAGAAGTTGGACTTGTAAGTCAACGACATTTCGCTGTCAGTATGGGAGACATCTCTAAAATTGATCAGAACAGAGGCAAACTACAAAAATCTACCAAGGTGAGTTATTACCATAGCGGTGCTTTCATTAAACGTTGGGATGAAATCGATGCTATTCCCAAACTCCAGCGAGGTAATTAATAAGTAATTTAGCAAAACATTAAGAGCTGTAATAATTACTTCTACTCAGGTGACAGGAAATGCAAAACATTTTATTTTACAAAAAACATGTTTTTTAACTTATCTTTTAACATTATTTATTACATTTTATACATAAAAACACTAAATTTCTTTGAATGATGTTCTTAAACTTAGTTATTGCTCCTCGTACATTCTTTTTATATTTATTTTTATACATTCACATTTAATAATGTCTCTTGTCTTAAGCGAGCGTCACTAGTAACTTTTTAAAGTCCTTCTACTGACATTAGAATGACACATGTCAATAAGTTGACGACTGCAACTTCTCATTTTATACTTTTTGAATCTCTCTCAAATTCTAATAAAGAGTTTTGTTCCTGTCATTCAAGTTGAATATTGATTGAGAAGGTTGATTCAACGTAGAATTTCAAAAATAAAATTGGAGCATCAAATTAGGAAAAATTAATTTAAGTTATATTTTCGGGTTAATTGCATTACATATTTAATTAGAATATGAGAAAACTCGAATTGTTATAGTGGGGTTTAATTTTAGAAACAATTTTGAAAATTATTTTGATGAATATTTAATGGAATTTCAAATACCAAGTTAAAAACATGTGCACATGATTTAAGAAATCACAACAAAAAGCAGAAGACAACACCTCTGGTTCCTAATATCAGAAATACAGAATTATTGCAATAAACGGATTAAGAGACAAAATGATAGAAAATTGGGTATTGCACTTTTGTTCTACACAAAAGTGCAATACCCAATTTTCTATCTTAGGTTTACTAACACGCTTTATCAGGCACCAAATTACTAAGTCTTTTAATGCTCTTAGTTTATTTTCAAGAAGTAATGGGTGTGAAGAATTTAGCTGCTTGAGCAGTATGAGATGAAAGAAAGTTGAGAGATTACAAGAAATTAATGAAAAGTTGCAGTCAAGTTGAAACAAAATCAAAAAGGATTTTTGGATATTCTCAACTTAACCACATCACTTTTCCTTATGTAACCGGGTGAAGTTAAACGTTAATAATGTACATTGTTAATAATTTCCTAATATTGAATGACAACCTTAATACTACTTGAGACCTTGACCGTGAAGTTTAGGATAGACCTCAAAGTAATGCATCTTCGTTTAAGTAAAGTTCTTTATTAAATCGCTTCAAATTGGTTTTAACCTAATTGAAATGATGATTGATTGTATTAATCAACCTGGACGAGTCACTTTTAAATCTTATTATTTTTTCTACATAGACTTCAAGTCAAGAAACCTTCAGAGTCAGCTTTGACTACAACGATGAACATATACAGGAATATTTACCTGCAACTCAAGGCGTGACACTCAGGTATGAACAAATTTTTCAACTTTGCTTTAAAAGCTGTCAGGTGGTTGATTTAATCCCGCTTTTATAAGCTAAAAGTTTATTTCTAACAAAAAAAACGAACAGGAAGCCGATTAGAAAGTACTTAGATGAAGCGTCTTAACTATTTTTAACACTTTAAGCAGTGAAGAGTAAAAAATTTGAGAATTTAAGTTTGTTTTTTCTCTTCCTCTATCAGTATTGTGCTTATTCCTAACCTCATATTTTCAAGCACTTTGAACACGATTGAAGTCAGTGTGCATAAAATGTGATGGTTTTTTCCTGGTATGAAAAAGGGCCATAGTTCCTTACAGGTCTGATACGCTTGCATGATCTTCTATATATATACTGTAAGGTATGGAAATGGAAAATATGTTAAAGATTA
>JAQFZN010000890.1:0-21318 GCA_034687075.1 Geophilus carpophagus | reverse complement strand
TATGAATGATTATTTTGAGCTTGCCGCTTAGGAACAAAACGCCATTATGTTGTCATGGTAAACAGCGAAAATCAATCGGTAGTGACATCTAGGGATATTCATCAGCATTTTACACACATAATGACGTCATACGTTTCTTGTCTTCAGCCCTGCTGGCGGCAAAACCCTTACAATATCAGTAATCAATGTAAAATGACTTATTTTGTGTGATATTTCAACTAGATTGGATAATAAGAGTGATTACTGAATAAACTGTTCATATCAAAATGTACATTAAACAGGTAAAATGATTTCTTTGTTGAAGATTGTAAACGATGATCTTACTAAAAACATGATTTAAGTAGCAGATCAAATGTTGTTTTCAAACGTTTCTATTCGTCAGTGGCGATGTAATTCTATGTCTGAACTACAAATTCTATTTGCATTATATTCTAGGCGATTATTCAAGGCTTTCGTAGCTACAGAGAGCAAACCATCGTTGAACCCTTTGACTCAGCCCATAATGTTGTCGGTGAGAAATTTTAAACGAGAATTTAGTGTGCACTGATTGTATTTCATCTTTATGCTTTTAAATTTGTAGTTGGGAGAAACGGATCTGGAAAAAGCAACTTTTTTTATGGTACGTACAAATGGACAGAGATTTATGGACAGAAATTATGTATTTACTAATTTTTGTAATTGCAGCTATCCAGTTTGTGTTAAGTGATGAATTTTCACATTTGCGGCCTGAACAGAGACAAGCTCTTCTTCATGAAGGGACAGGCCCTCGAGTTGTATCAGCTTTCGTGGAAATTATATTTGATAATACAGATAATCGTCTTCCAGTAAGCAATTCAGTGCTAAATAATTGTAGTTATTATATAATTCAACATTGGTGTTATTTATGTAGATTGAAAAGGAAGAAGTTGTTTTGAGAAGAGTTATTGGTTCAAAAAAAGATCAATATTTTTTGAATAAGAAGATGGTGACGTAAGAAAAATTGCTCGTATTTGGTTTTCAATAATTTGCTGATAAATTTTATTATTTTAGAAAAACTGATGTTATGAATTTGCTTGAAAGTGCTGGTTTTTCGAGAAGTAATCCATATTATATTGTAAAACAAGGAAAGGTATCATTAATATAAATGTTTTTGATGTTTTAATATCTTAATAATAATAATAATATTATAATTTTGTAGATTAATCAAATGGCAACTGCTCCTGATTCTCAACGTCTTAAACTTTTGCGAGAAGTTGCTGGCACTAGAGTATACGACGAAAGACGAGAAGAAAGTAAATCTATTTTGAAAGAAACAGAGGGAAAAAGAGAAAAAATTGAAGAATTGTTGAAATATATTGAAGAAAGATTAAAGACTCTTGAAGAAGAGAAAGAAGAATTGAAAGAGTATCAAAAATGGGATAAAATGAGAAGGTTAATTATTTTTTATTTCTAGCAAAAAAATGTAATTAATTATCGATTAATTTAATTAGAGCTTTGGATTATACAATACATGACCATGAACTCAAAGATACTCGACGAAAATTAGATGATGTAAGTTTACAATTCAAAAGACGTAATTTATGTTTTATTAAAATTTTTTTTTTTTTAAATAGTTGGACCAAAAACGAGAAAATAGTGGTTCCGTTACTGAAAAATTAAGAGATCAACTTAAAAAAGCATTAGATAGTATTAAAGTAAGTTTTACTATTTTTTTTATTTAACTAGTTTAATTTACTTTCGTTACTTAGCAACGTGCACGGGAGTTGCGAGATGTAAAAGCAAAGTTGCAAACATGCCGTGAAGAAAAAGAATTGTTGGTCACTGAACAACAAGGATTAGTTCAAGAAAAAACTAAATTAGAATTACAGATTAAAGATTTAAAGGATGAGGTTGAAGGAGATAACAGTTCAAAGGTAGTTTTATTTATAAAAGAAATTGATTTAAATATGCTAAAATTGCTATTATTTTAAATAGAAACGAGCTGAAAAGGAATTGGAAAAATTGGAAGAGACTATTTTGCAAAAATCAACTTTGCTTAATGAATTGAGGCCTCAATACGAAGAACAGAAGAGAAGGGAAGAAGAATGCACTCGAGAGTAAGTGGTGCACTGATTTGATTTTAAATACCGTATTTTCAGGTTATGTAAGTTTTTACTCACTGCACATCCTACATTTGTGTGCATCATGTGTATTTTTTTTCTAAATTTCATTACTTACTTTACAAAATCAAGTACTTTGTGCAATATATAGGTGTGTTTGTTGTGTAGACATAATTTAGCCGTGTTTTTAATACATTTTTGAATTTGAAACATGTTCGTGTTTTAAAATATTCCTGTGCAACTTGCGCCTGCGCGTGACTAATATTTGCTGAGATATAGTATTTTATTTTACGAATTAACATTGTGATTATATTTTTTATATGAAGACTGGCACTTAAGGAACAGAAAAGGAAGGAGTTGTATGCAAAGCAAGGTCGGGGCAGTCAGTTTACGTCTAAAGATGAAAGAGATAAATGGATTCAAAAAGAACTCAAATCTCTTCAGAGAGCTATTAAAGATAAAAGAGAGCAAATTGAAAGACTTCAAGATGATCTTAAAAATGATGAAGAAAAGAGAGTCTCTCTGGAAAAAAGGATCGAAGTATAAAAATCAAATCTTAAATTAATTTTAAGTGTATTAAAAATTAATTTTTCTTAGGAATTGAATACCGATATAGAGACACATCGTAATAGCATCGATTTTCAAAATAAAAACTGTTATGAGATGAAGAAACGAAAAGATGCATTACAGAGCGAACGAAAGTAATTTGCAAAATTCAGACTCCATGTGGACTAATTAATTGTAATTACTATTTTCAGTGAATTTTGGCGTCAGGAGAATGTAATGCAGCAAAATTTATCTCAGTTGAAAGAAGATTTAGCGAAGAAAGAGCAAGGCTTGCGTTCAATGACCGGAAAGGTTGTCATTTTAATTTTATTTTTTTTAAAGTAACATGTATTAATAAAGTATTTTATTTTTAGTCTATTTTGAATGGACGAGATAGTGTGAAAAAAGTACTTCACACTTTTAAGGATAGAGGTGGTTCAAGTGGTGAAATTGCTAATAAATATTATGGGTTGTTAATTGAAAGTTTTGATTGCGACAAAACTATTTACACAGCAGTTGAAGTGACTGCAGGAAACAAGTACTGAATTAATAAATTTTTATTGTTTAAATTAAAATAACTGAAATTGTATTTCCTTTAGATTGTTCTACCATATAGTAGAGTCTGATAACATTGGCACACAGATTCTTAAGGAAATGAACAGACAACGATTACCCGGAGAAGTAACTTTTATGCCATTAAATCGAATGACCGATAGAGTTGTTCAGTATCCACAAACAAGTGTAAGTAAAGTTTTTAAACTTTTTTATGTGAACTGTAACATGAGTGTTGACCTTTCAGGATGCAATTCCCATGATTACAAAATTAACCTATGAACCTAAGTTTGAGAAGGCATTAAAATTTATTTTTGGAAAAACACTTATTTGCCGGAATTTAGAGATTGCAACGCAGTTGGCTCGTAACAGTAGTTTAGATTGTATTACACTTGAAGGTATAATATGAAATAAAATTAATAATTCTGAATTAATAATTTAACATTAAATAAATTTTAAAAATAGGTGACCAAGTAAGTCATAAAGGTGCTTTAACTGGAGGGTATTTCGATTCAAGACGTAGTAGGTTAGAGATGCAGAAATTGCGTACACAATTGTTAGAAGATACACAAAAACAAGAACGGGAACTTCAAGAACATCGGGAAAAACTGAGCAATATCCTTTATATATCTTTATCTATTCATTATTTTTATAAGGAAATATTTTGTTGAGTTTTCTTTAACGTTATTACGTATAGAAAGTCAAATTAATACAGTTGTAAGTGATATGCAGAAAACAGAAACAAAAAATAGTAAAACAAAGTACGCTTGTAATTAATTGACTTAATGATAGTTGAATTTTCTTAAATTTTACTTTGCATATTGCAGAGACGTTTACGATAAATTGAAAGCTGATGTTAGGCTTATGAGAGAAGAGTTAGGAGCTATTGAGAGATCACGGCAGCCAAAAGAAAGAAGTTTGGCCAGTTTAGATTCGAGTTTAAAGGCTATGGAGAGTAGTGAAGAATCTCTTCGTAACGAGTTGCAACAAGAATTGCTCTCACAGCTTACTGTTGCTGATCAACGTGAAGTAGATAAATTAAACGATGACATCAGACGTTTAACCCAGGAAAATAAGGAAGCCTTTAGTGAGAGAATGAGGGTATGTTAATTCAAATTGCAAAATGTTTGATACATGGCTAATTCTAAAAGTGTTATATAGCTTGAAGCTGAGAAAAATAAATTGGAGAATTTATTAAACAATAATTTGATGAGAAGAAAGGATGAGTTAGTTGCTGTAAGTAATTTTCTTTCATTTTTATTTTATATAATATTTACATTTTTTATTTTTAAGGCATTACAAGAAATTTCAGTTGAAGATCGTAAACGGAATTTGGAAAATAGCAATGCAGAACTTAACTCTGTTAACAAGAGAATCAAAGACGTAAATTCTTCTCTTGAAGGTAAATCTTCAGTCGATTAGAGTAATTTTAAAATTGAAAACTTTAATCGTTATTACAGAAGTCGAAGTGCGGTTGGAGGACCATGCCACAAAGCTTAAGTCTTTGCAAAAGGAAATGGATAAGTTCAAAGTAATTTTACAAATAAGAAGATTAAACATTTTACTTACTGTTTTCATATATTTTTTAGAACCAAGAGAGGGATTGTCAAGAAAAGTTAAACGATGATGCTAAAGATTTAGAAAAAATGACAAGCAAACAGTCGGTTCTTTTGAAAAAGGTGATTATTTCGTATTTGAAAATTTTTTTGAAAGTTATATTTAAGCAATTTATCTGTAGAAAGAAGATTGCTTGAGGAAAATTCGTGAATTGGGTTCGTTGCCATCAGATGCTTTTGATAAATATTCTCACCTTTCGTTGAAACAAGTTTGTTTAAAAACTTTTATCAAATGTTTGAACCAAGTTATAGTTAAAATTTTTTTTCGTTTTACAGTTGTTTAAAAAGCTAGAGCAGTGTAATCATGAACTCAAAAAGTACAGTCACGTCAATAAAAAAGCTTTGGATCAATTCATCAGTTTCTCACAACAAAAAGAAACACTTATGAAACGTAAAGAAGAGTTAGATCGTGGCCACCAAGTATTAATAAAATTTAACATAAATTGAACAGAAATACTGATTTTTTGTATTGTTTTAGTCCATTACAGAGTTGATGAGTGTGTTAGAACATCGAAAATACGAAGCCATTCAACTTACTTTCAAACAAGTAATTAGATTTACAAGACAAATTAAACAACATAATTAACATTTATTTGTACTAGGTATCAAAATATTTCAGCGAAGTATTCAAAAAGTTGGTTCCGCAAGGTCACGCTACCTTGGTAATGAAGAAAGGTGATCAAGAAGAAGCTTCTTCACACGATGCGCAGCCAGTTCCGAATGTAGAACAGTTTACTGGTGTTGGAATTAAAGTACATGTTTTTAATCAGAAATACTATGAATTGGAAATGAAAGTTTTGCTTATTTGTACAGGTTTCATTCAGTGGAAAAACAGCAGAAATGCGTGAAATGCAGCAGCTATCTGGTGGTCAAAAATCATTAGTGGCTTTAGCTCTTATCTTTGCTATTCAAAAATGTGATCCAGCACCTTTTTACTTATTCGATGAGATAGATCAAGCTCTTGATGCTCAGCATCGTAAAGCAGTAGCAGACATGATTCATGAATTATCAAAAGATGCACAATTCATCACAACTACATTTCGACCTGAATTGTTAGAAAAAGCAGATAAATTTTATGGTGTTATGTTTAGAAATAAGGTACATTAGTGATGATAATTATTTTCTTTGGCTGAGCATTTATTTAAAATAAAATATAATTCTTTAGGTAAGTCACATTGAATGCGTGACTCGAGAAGAGGCACGAGATTTTGTGGAAGATGACCAAACACATGGCTAATAAAATGTTTGAACAAACTGTTTTTATCATCGTCGTCATTTCATTACTCACCATTTTTACATTATATATAAGTCTGTTTTGTATTCCTTTGTTTCATGAAATAAACGTTAAATGCTTGTTCATTAGTAAATATATGATGTAGTGTAATTAATAATCGGTACAATAAAACAAACAAAAGTTTAATTCTTTGTTGCCAACAAAGAACTAAAATTTTATTTGGTTATTGGGCTTTCTGCTGGGCCAGCTCAAAGGCGGCCCTCATGGATGGTCAGGTATAGCCGTGTTCCAGCAGGTAGGCGTGCTCGACTACGACCGCCTTCGCGTCATGGTTAGTTATTACCAGTTGATCAAAACAAACTTTATTTACAACTTAATTTAAGACTAATAACTAAATTAATATGTATAGGCCCTCTTCTGGGCAATTCGGGCCAACCTGCTGTCCCTTTAACTGCCCCAATAATTAGAAATGGTTTCTGGCACAGATTACGAGGACGAGGCCCGTTCACCGGTAACCGAGTTTCATATCATTTTGTAATGTTTACTTGAAAGTTAAGTGTTTACATCGTTTAAATTTAATGCAGTAATTCCACTTGGACAACTACCAGAAGAACAACGAAGTTTGCTGCTTCAAGCCCTTTGCGAAGAAATAGTAGGAGTTTTTACTTATTTTAATGAAAATGATATATGGTAATTCTAAATTTGGTATTTTTTAATTAGGATTGCCAAATTTTAGCAATGTCTATAGCATCTACGGGGAATGCCACTAATACGGAAGTGATAGAGACCGCAGACCAAGTTAGCATCAGTGAACCGCCATCCACGGTGACATCGACGCCTTCAACTTACATAACATCGCCTCGAAGCAAGAGGTCAGCAGGAAAAGCACAATTAGATGCAAAATCACCTACGTTTTATGACCAGATAATGAATGACTGGAAATTTTTGGCCTGTCTTCTATTAATTGTTATCGGTGCTTGTGCAATTGGTTACATTTTCCGTAGAGAACTTAATTCTATACACAATATGCGAATTGCAAATCAAATCAAATCTGACAACAAAAATGCACTTGAGAGTTTATACTTCAGACAAGTTGTTTAGTACATGTTAATAGAAATTTGTTTTATTATCTTTTTATTTACAAATTGCATATAAATCTTTAATGTTAAAATGTTGGCTAACTCGAGATTGTTCCGATTGACTAGACTTAAATGCTACACCATTGTTATCTTTTTTTTGGTGTTGTGAGCAGAATTGTTTTCCCCGCTGATAATCCCTTACTGGTTAGAAGAATAGGTTCCGTTTGATGAGTTTCAATTAGTTCTTCTACACTTTCAAAAGCCTGTATAGTAAATAAATTAATTTAGAATTCTTTTTTCTTTTATATAAATTCATAAATTTGGAATTTTACTTTTTCGTTAATTTTTTCCTTTCCCAAAGCAAATGAATGATCACTTCGTTGTCTGATGTTCAAATGAAAAACTTTCCCTTCGAACAAAACACTGAGTGTGTACGGATTTGTTTCTCCAGCACGACGACTTTGCCTGACTAAGTAACTTCCAGTCTGGAATAAATTTGTTATTTGAAATGAGGATTTCAATACGCACGCGAGATAGTTATTAAAAATTTACCTGTTGCAATTCTAATAACATCGATTCCGCGGCATTTCGCTCTACGCTGTGGAACCATGGGTAGTCGAAGAGTTGTTCTTCAGGCTCTAAAAGCACTGACGGCGCTGAGGGACGTCGCTCATGCTGTGTGGGTAAAGGTGGAAGTGGCCGATTTTGCATAGAAACTGATTAAAGAGAAAATATTAATTCATAAAAAGCGTTTTAAAAAATATTTTTTTTTATCTTACCACCATCATCAAGACTGCTTCTATGAACTCTGCTAATTCCCACACCTGTCTCTCTGTTCCCAAGAGGTTCTTGGGAATGTGTTCTATTTAAGGTTGATTGCTGAGTTTGCTCTTGGCACAAGTTGGATAAAGACACTGTATTTAAAACAATTATTAAATAATTTGATTTAATTTTTTTATAAAGTGCATACCTGCATGTTCAGGCGTGGACGACCGTGATCCACTATGACTGGAAGAACTATCTCCTTTGCTTAACTTATCAACATGCAATAAAGTACTGAATTTATTTTTCAACACTCCAGTAATTGCTTTAAGTTGTCCTTCTTTGCTCTTGCTATTCTCTTCCTGTAATTACAATAATAAAAGATTTTACTCTTCTAGTTATAATATATAGAATGATTAATTATACCGATCGTCTTGTAGGTAATAAAACTGGTTTCTCACAAGTTCTCACAAATTCTGGCGTTTTAATAGGTTTTCGTGGAAGAGGTGGTGCTGTGTGTGTTTGAGGACTCAACCGAGGTGGCAAAGCTGGTTGCTCACTACCGTAGGAAGACGAAGAAGACCCACTTTCTATTTATAAAATAGCAATTAATAGTTTACAGTATATTCAATAATGAGTTAATAATCAACAAACCATCAGCGCTGACATCTCCATAACTCTGACCTGAAATCGCATAAATATCAATTATAAAAGTCATCTATAAAGTTAGTCAAATTTAATTTCTTACTTGCTGTAGATGATGAATATGCATTGTTTGATGCATGACTGCTCACTGAAACGGTATCACTTATTACACTTGATGAACAACTCAACGGTACTTCATATTCTTCAAACGGAGAATGATCAATTTCATCTTGCAATTCCGGTAACTATACAGAAAAAAAAGATGTGCCATTATTAGCACCACAATGTTCATTAAAGTGAAACAATTTACCTGATTTTTGACTGGGGGCGGTGGCGGCTGCTCGCTTGGTCTGACCACACGTGGGAATCTAGAAATAGGTCAAAAATTTGTCAGTGATAAAAATGTGAAAAAGAATGTCATCAACTTCTACTTTGTCGGTAATCCACTCGGTGGTCGAGGAAGACCAGTTGAATTAATTTGAGAAATTTTACTTGAATTTATCGCTTCAATTACTGGTTTAGGTTTAATGGCAGGTTTTGCAGCCACAGGTGGTTTTAAACGAGTGTTGTTGGTTTCGCTACTCTCATTTAACTCAGGAGTTTTCATTTTTTCGATTTTTCGCCATGGAATTTGTGGTTGTTCGGGAAGATCAATATCATTAACTACTTTGTGTTTGTTTTCTTCAGTCACTGACTCATCAAACTGACTTTGGGTATTATTTCTATTATCCTAATAGAAAAAAATAGAGAAATTTTAAATCAATGCATCAAAGTACTAAATAAATAATGTTACATAAGAACATTGATTATCTTCCTCACAATCGCTGTCCTCATCAAAATCAGACCCCCAACTTTTTTCAGAGTCGTCGTCAGTCCCTTTAAATAATAATGAAAACCAAATTACTTTTATAAAACAAAATAAAAATTAAACCAGAAATTAAATATTCTACAAACATCTGTAATCGACTTGAGGTACTGGTGGTGGCGTTTTAGGTTGAGCTATTGACAGAATCCTATTAAACATAAATAAATAAATAAATAAATAAGTAAATAAATAAAAAATAAATATGTCACAACAAATTTCACTGATTTTTTTAAAATGGTTCATTCAATTGACTTAAATTTATCATTGGTTTGCTTCCGCAATTTAATTATAAGTAAATAGCACATTTCACAGATGCAAGAAAAATAACCTTAATAATAACAATCCTTTCACACATAATTAACCCTTAAACCAATCTATGTCATTCAAAACCAATTGGAAAGTAATTTGTATTTAATCATTTTCTAATTTGAAAAACTTACTTCTTCTTGGCACTTTTGAATGTCAAATCCTTTTCTTTACATTGATTAATATATTTCGTCAATTGCCTATGATAAACAAAACAAAAAAATCAGAAAAAGAAAAAAGAAAATTCACGCATAAAAAACAATTTAGATTATTTCATTGTGTGAAACAATTTCATCAAATTATAAAATGAGAAAATGTAATAAACTGACCTCATTACAAAGAAAACAAAAGAAAAATAATTATACAAAAAAATTAAATTTAAATTTAAATTTTATTTATTTATTACACAACCTTAAAAAGATCCAAAACAGAAAAATAAATAAAAAAAAAAGGTGAGGTCGATCGGTTGAAGAGGACGAATGAGTCGACAAGGACAAAAGCCACACCACGAACGCGTGCTAAAGCATATCATGACAAAAGGCGGTCACTATATACAATTCACACCTGCGACAAATACCCTAGAGGGGTTATACGTCCTATTTCCGCACTCAGACTCATTTAAGGAGAGCCCAAAGGCATGTCTAACAGGCAATATTGGAATCGGTTGAAGTTTCGTTCCGATTCGTTGCCCATAAAGTTCTCGCCTGACCCGTTTCTTCTCTATTTTCAAGGTCGGGCCTATCTATATTTGAGGGGCCGCGTCTCGTTTTCGCCACCTCAGGCCACACCTGTTTTCAATGTGCCGTTAGACTCGGGGTTAGTTTGTTTGCAGTGGGTCAATGGGATGTCTACATCCTTCTAAACCAATAAAAAAATATGTATAAAAAATAATAAGGTGGATTTAGTCATGTCTAACGGAACGCAACCTTCATTTTTTTGAATATAATACGTTCCCCACCCACGTTAAATGAACAGATCAACAAACTCATCAAGCTTGAATTTTTTTTAAAAGGGAAAAAAAATTAAATTAAAAAAAAAACAAGAGAGGAATTGGAACGGAAAAAAAATGGATGAAAAAATTTGTTTAAAAAAATGGCCAATGGCCAGCTGCATATAGTGCAATGTCTCAGAAAACTAAAATCTATTTTTGTTGTGTAACAACAACAGTACTCAATGGGGTTTTAGAGATAAGGGGTTAAAGATCTTTTTAAAAGGATAGAAAAGAATAAATTAGAAAAAAGACAAAACAATGTCACTTGCCGGATATGACAATTGAGTGAAAAATTCGTCCCTCTTGGCAAAAATTCTTGCTAGGTTTTGCAATTAAAAGCAGCAGAAAATTTATGCGACCGATTGGGTACTTGAAAAAAGTAAATTTCTTTTTCTTTTCCTTTTCCTGTTGCTAGCATTATTTCTTCCTGTTACAGAATCTAACTAACTTGCAGACTTTATCAAGTGCCAAAGTTATTTCCGTCGTTTAACTCGACCTCGTATATAGAGTTGATTAACTTTTTACACTAAAAAACCACATTTTTCATCTTCAGATAACCCGCCAGTTATTCGAGTAAAAATGCTAGATATTTAATTCTCAAATTTATCTAAGACTAAGAGGGTGAATTATCAGAAAAATATTCCCCCAATCCCTATACATATGTATAGAGGTGCGGGTTATCTGAGATAAAGGTTTCTAGGCGTTAAAATATACAGAAAAAAAATTAAAAGACCTTGATCTTCAACTATTAAAATTTAAATTAACAAATATAAATAAATAAATTATAATAAGAACTAAATTAAATTAAAATTAAAATTAAACAAATTATAACAGGAACTAAATTAAATTAAAAACCAAAATATAAAATGCAACATTAAGGTGATTTATAATCCGATTTCACAACTTCATTTTCAAGTACACGCATAAAACTTAAACCAAATCCTCCTCCCACGCAACACACGCAACGAAAAACACTCGAATTTATCTAGTCATCCATACACACCTTTAACAAGGTGACGAATAATAATACATGATAAATAAAACACACACAAAACCGGCCACTGACTCGGAACGAGGAATTTTTTGGAAGTTACATCCGTAAAGGGCAATGCGGAAGCCGCCGCGCACTCGTTCACTTACCTGCCCAAGGTGGCCATGGGCGCAGAGGAGAACGCCAACATATCCTCGTCTTAATCCGAACAAGTACAGAAGACTGTACAGTAAGCATTAGGCCGCCAGGTGACGGCTTAGCTACAACCCAAGGCCTCGAAGGAATGAGCCAAAATCAAGTGACTTGAGGAGGGGGTAATGAAGATGTGCGGCTACGGCCACATAAAACACCGCACACGCCAACGCTTCAGTCTGATTGGACCGAGGAAATTTGGCTTGGAGCGAAATGAGGTCTTACTACACCATTTGCAAAAGGTTAAATGACTGGCAGCAAACAGATGGCAAGCAAAGGGTAATAAGCATCAGGTGTGAGAAAGCATTGCTTACAGCCGTGACCAAGGACATTGTATCTTTCAAATATCTTTGTTTGATGATTCAAGGTTGCGATAAGGGGTAATTAAGGAATAGATTGTATATATTACTCAATTTATGGAGAAAAAATAAATTAATTAATACTTACAAACGGTGTTTTAATTTTAAGTCAGTCAGTAATAATATTAGCTGCTCTTCTGAAAAATTCTGTATTAAAATTTTATTTTGTCAGATTTTACGATTAGATTTGTATTTGTTTTATTTCAAATAAATATTTATTTACCAATAATGCGTGTCCGTCAATTTCACGTTGTGTAAATACTTCGACGCATTCTGATAAGTTCATCTGGAAGCATTTATCACGTGATTAGTGAAATATTTTGTGGATCCGCAGCAGGAGGAAAAGTTTAGTGGGGAATTTTATGCAGTAAAATATTTTATGCAAAGGCAGTTACAGTTGCATTTTAAAACTAGGTTATTATGAATCATTAAAGTGCATGAAGAAAGAAAGAAAATCAGGGGTGATTAGATTATTTAAGTGATTATCGATGAGTGGACTTTGGTCATGTCCCGTGGGAATGAGTGAAGGAAATTGACAGTTAATTAAAAGTATTGCTTACACGATTTAACCAATCTATCACATCTTGTCCACTCCATTGGCGAACTTGATCCATCAATGGAAGACCCTGAGCCATTGTTTCATTCTTAATTTTAAGTTCGAGAGAGTTTCATAATGCTCACACCCACAGACTAGTCATGTCTGCTCCTCCCATATCTCATCAAAAGTTTTTTTTATTTATTTTATTTACATTTTTGGCTATTATTGACATCTAGTGATGATAGTTGCAACAACAAAGTTTATATTTTTATTTTTATTTTATTTTTGTTTTTATTTATTATTTTTTAAAATAGTTTGTAATTAATATAGAAATAAAATAAAATTTTAAAGTTTATACAGCAGTGTTTTGTGTTTTTTTATTATAATTTAAATTTTAAAAATATTGTTTTATTTTAGGTATTAGAAATTTGGCAAATGAGGGCGCTGCTTGAGAATGTAAAATGGCAGACGAGCAGTCGACCGATCCAGAGGGTAAGGATAAGGATACAACTTGTAAATCTAGGGGATTTATTCATACACCGTTGTCTCAACGAGTTGAAGATTTACAGAATGCCGAGAATGATCATTTTCCTACTGCAGAACCCCGTGCCAAATCTAAGCGCCATCGCAAAAGTAATGTCAATGTTTGAAATTAAATGTAATATAAAATGTATACTAATAACTAAACACATTGCTTGTACCTTGATAACAGATGTGTCATTTATGCAATATTTTTTTGCCGACTTAACGCGAGGATATTTATTGGAAAATGATGGCTCTCGTTATGCAGAAAGGAGAGAGAAAGTCTACGCTTTTATGAAAATGCCAAGAGAAGTTGAAAAGGTTATTTAAAAAACAAAATTAAAAAATAAAATTGATTTTAAAATTTTATTTCTTTTTATTTCCTTATTTCAGTTTATGGCCTATGGATTTTTTCAATGTGTTGATGCTTTTCTCTTCGTTTTTACATTTTTACCTCTTCGTATTCTATTAGCTCTCTGGTTTTTATTAACAAGAGTATTTCATAATTTATTAAGGTAAGCAATAAAAAATATTAAACTTAATTTTTTTTTATTAATAAATTTAATCTAATTACAGAAAATCATCTCAACGGTATCAACCGATTCTGCAACCTGCAGAAATATGTGACTTACTTAAAGGCATTACCATGATTACATGTGGTTTTTTGATATCATATATCGACACAGCAATGATGTATCATTTAATTAAAAGTCAATCAGTGATTAAACTGTACATATTTTTTAATATGCTTGAAGTAAGGTTATTTAAATTCTTGTAACATGTATATATAATTTGATTTCTTATGATTTAATACTTTTATTAATTTTTTTAGGTAGCTGACCGACTTTTTTCAGCTTTTGGTCAAGATTTATTAGATACATTATTTTGGACAGCTACAGAGCCAAGGGGTCGGAAAAGAGAACATTTTGGAGTTATTCCTCACCTTACATTAGCAATTTTATATGTATGTATCCTTTTGCAAAGTCCGAAATTCTGTTTATTGGGTACAAATAATTTTCTTGACTAATTATAACAGTTTTACACAGTATACTAGTTTTATTTCAAGCTACTACTTTAAATGTGGCAATAAATGCAAGCAACAAGGCGTTACTCACCATCATGATGTCAAATAATGTAATTTAGTTTTTTAATGATTTTATATTGAGATTGAGTTTGTTTGTTTTAGTTCGTGGAGTTAAAAGGCAGCGTTTTCAAGAAATTTGAGAAAAATAATTTATTCCAAATGTCGTGTAGCGATGTAAGGGAAAGATTTCATTATGTTTTATTATTAGTTGCTGTTACAATTCAAACTATGAAAGAATATTCTTGGAAAGAAGGTATAAATAATTAAAAATGCCTTTATTTGGACTTACTTATTTATTTCATTTATTTTATATAGAACGATTTTGGATTTTAATACCTGACTGTATAATGGTTTTGTTGTCAGAGTTCCTAGTTGACTGGGTGAAACACGCTTTTATTACTCGTTTCAATGAAATATCATTAGATGTTAGTTACAATTTTGTAAAAAAATCAATGTCATTCACTTTTATTTTTAACATTTGATAAATAAATATGAATGACAATTAAATCTCTATTTAATATTTCCTATTTCCTTGTTTTAGGTATACAAAGATTACACTGTGAGTCTTGCTTACGATGTTGCTACAAGTAAACATAAACATGTAATTTTAATATAAATATATTTTTTTTAATTTAGAAATCGTAAACTCTAAATACATCTAAATTTTTTTTCAGGCCTTTTCAGATCATTCTGATTTGGTTTCAAGAAGAATGGGATTTATTCCTTTACCTTTAGGAATACTTATGTTTCGAATTGTGAATCAATCGATTAAAATTCAAGGATATCTAGGAATTTTTATTCTTATCATTGCTTACTTTTGGTAAAACTGCTAAATCGTTTTGTATTGATTAGCAATCACGAACAGTTATTGTGATCGTATGCTGAAAAAACTAATCGAATCTCTTTTTTCCTATTAATTTTTCTATAGTCTCATCTCGTTCAAAGTGGTAACAAGTATCGTGTTATTGGGAAAAGCATGTGATTTAATCGAACAACATCGTACTGCAAAACTAAATAATAGCGAAACGCCGTCGCCGAAACAAGGGGTTCAGCGGGCGAAAAGTCACCCGCCGAGCCGCAAAGCGAGTTTTGAGCGATTATCCACTTCTGGTGGGCTCGTCCACAGCGTCTCGCTTTTACATCCATCTCACCTGTTGGGCAGTTTAGGTGATGTGACAGCTCAAATGGAAAGTCAGAGATCTATTGGACCTCGACCATTATTTTCCAATAGCACTGTTAGCATCAATAGTTTGGGTCTGAACGAGACAATTCTTCCAGAAGGCACCGAAGTTACCCCAGAATATTTAGAAAATGCACCTGCTACTGGTGTACGTTTACAAGCAGCTGCTTTAGAATTATCAAAAGGAGAATTTGCTGATAAATCAACAGTAAATAATGGCGAGGAAGTGTCCTCTAGTCCAGGCTCGCTACACGGATCGGTAACTGAAGGGATCTTAAGACATAGGTCTAACAGTACACAAGGAAGTCTCATGTCCACACATATGGATAACAATTCTTAGCAATTTTTTTTTAAATATTTTGCTCATTTTTTGAATCATTGCTGGGATCAAGAATCAATTGTTTGTTTTGTTTATTAAATCGTTATATAATTGATTTTGTTTATCATATGGTGAAAAAATAAATAAATGTATTATTGCGTTGTATATATTAATTTTCGTGCACGCTGGAAATTTTATTTTTTTTTAATAAAAGGAATTGTGATATTTTCTTTATTTTATTTACACTAAAATACTTATTTTTATTTCTAAAACCGGAATATCATTACATTATGGAAATAAATTTACCGTTTTAACCCTAATAATCTTTTATATTATTGTTTGTATAAGAAAGGTATAAGCTGATTAAAGTTAGAAAAATTAAACATCTAATAGCCGTTTTCTTACTAATATTAAAACAAGCAAAGAAGATTAGACGAAAGAAAAGAAGTTGAGCATGGTTATAACATGGCGACTCTCTAGTCCGCCTAATTCACACTTGTTTTATTTAATATTTTCATGTCTCCGTGTTTAAAATCTGCAGTATAAGGTACAGATTAGTGCAGGCAAGCGTTTAATAAGTTTGATAGAGTGAAATATCAGACAATAAGACTAGAATTCGTTGCGAAAAGGCAAAATTCAGAGGTAGTGGTTCTAGACCGCGCATGCGTAAGAGGCTTTTCGTCGCCTTTCGTGAGGCTTCAAGCAGGAAGATCAGGCCAAGATGGCGGAACCGGGAGAAGCGGGGACTAAAATTTTAAAGAACACTAAAATCATTGTATATGTAGAAGAAGCTGTAGAAGACCTTATAGTCGTATCCTTCACTTTCAGTGGAAATCTTTACCAAGGAGTTTTGCTGGATGCGAGTAAAAAGTAAGTGCAAATTTAGCGATGAAAGTGGGCGATGTACAGATTTTCCATATCGTTTCACAGCCGTGATCACCCAACATCTGTCCTCCACTTGTCGCTTATTTCTCAGTAACTATGTATCGTAGCCACATAATTTAAACTACATACATTTTTAGAATTTTAGCTTTACCTGCTGTTAATATTTTTAATTTAAAATAAGGAGTAAACATTTTTTTCAACTAAAATCTCATGATACACATTTGTGTTGTCAGGAACAAAATTTTTCTTCTCTATAAGACCCGATTTTTAATTTAAATTTTCATTTAGAGATAACCATAACTCATTTTAATCAATTAGAATAAAATAAATATTATTAGATTTTTTTATGTTTTGAAATTTAAACCAAACAAACAGGACTTAAGCCTGAGTTACAGTTCAAGCTTTCAACATAACTTTAGCCAGCGTAGGCGTTAAAAGTGACCTTAATGTTTAAAAACGTGCAAAATTATAATATTAATAATTTTTAATTTTCAGAGGAGTTTCATACGGAGTCAATCCCTCTTTATTAGTGAATACCGATAAAAAATCGGGTCCTGATGAAGCCGGGAATGGGGATCGTTTATACGCCGTTAGTCAACGTCATACGTATATGCAAGGTGTGGAAAATGAATCTCCAAATAACCAAATGACAGCCCTAAGAAGACCTTTTAAGACTTTTAAAGATCGTAATGTGCGTACAATGAGGTTACGACCTAGACAGGTACTCTGTTCGAAGTGTCGAAGCATTTGTAACGAAAATTCTGAAAACGTGCAACACCCGAATGCCACCATTACGAAAGAAAGCAGCGGCGCGTCTTCGATACAAAGAATCGCGGCGGAAAATAAAGAAAAATACCGTCTAAAACCACGATCGGAACCTATCGTCCCGATAACACAAAACAACTCATCATCCGTCGATGGGATAGCTAGTCCCAGAACTAATGGCGTCACGAGCACATCAGCGATTTTAAATTTGAATTCATTAAGCAGTCGACGAGTTCTCCGCAAGCGTAGAGCAAACGATCTTCCATCTTGTATAGAAGAAAATGAAGCGAGCAGTCGTCGAAAGAAGACTGAAAAGGAGGAAATTAGTACGGAAGAATCAAAACTGACTATTTTAAAAACAAGTCCCGTTATTAAAATTTCATTCGGTCCTCACGGGCAAGGAACTGTGGTGAAAATACCCGCGCGATCTCACACGTGTGAAGAACAAAAATTGAGTTCGAAAACAGGCGCGGATATGGAAGCGCAGTTGAGTGAAGAAGAAACGAAAGAAGTTGAAATGTCGGAAAGCGAATTAAAGCATCATCAGCTTCAAGGCACGAAAGATGCGAGTGCTAAAGCAGCAAAGAAGGCGTTGAAAAAGGCAAAGAAAGAAGCGCACAGAAAAGCAAGCGGATTAAATAGCATGTCGCCATTACATAAAATTCATAAAAATCGCCATCACAAGCATAAGTTCAAGCATAAGCGTCGTCATCGTGAGGATAATGAAAAAGATAAAGTTGATGAAGGAAGCGGATCGGACAATAACCCATTAAATTTAAATGAAACTAAGGATGCAATTGCTACCGAACAGTTTTCTAATGTTGATTCATGGAATGCAAATACGAACAATGAATTATCACCGACATATAATGAAATCAAAAAGGAATGTTTGAGACAGAAACTTTCGATTAGTCTTAAACGACTTAATGCAAAAGCCTATACAAGATGTAACCCGAGTGCGGTAGATAACTCAGGTAGTCAAGCAGCCGCTTCGGATTCGTACGGTGCTACTGATGACGACGATGGTGAAGAAGAAGAAGAAGAAGAGACGAATTTAGATTGTGGGAATGAGGGAGAAGTAGTAGCAGAAGAGGAGGAAGAGGAAGAAACAAATACGGAAAGAGTGAAACCATTGATGATGAGAATTAGTTCTCATAACGTAGATACTTGTGCGATTGGAAATGGCCGAACAATGGCGGTGGGTGATATCGTTTGGGGTAAAATTCATGGGTTTCCATGGTGGCCAGGGAAAGTGTTGTCTATTACAGTGTCACAGAGAGACAATGGAGTCTTGATTACGCAACAAGCACATGTTGCTTGGTTTGGTTCATCAACTACGTCATACATGCCGTGTAATCAGTTGGTTCCGTTTCTTGAATATTTTAAAACTAGGTATAATAAGAAAAAACGTGGTCCTTATAAAGAAGCTATTAAACAAGCCACATTAGCAGCTCAGCAAGTTTTGAGACAAATGCATACTAGTGTGAATGTTGTGAGTCCACAAGCGTGAAAGGAAAAAGTATTTGTGTGGTTTAGTTTGAAATACATGTAAATATAATACGTATGTTTCATTTATCCGAATTGATTGACTAATTAATTAATGTAATGACAGATTTTTCTCTATGATATATTTTTGTTTTATTTTATTTTTTTATTCTCGGAAATTTGATCATAATTGCAGGAACTCGAATTACAGCAATTATTTTCTTATGCCAGGAATAATTAATGCAAAGAAACAAACAACTGATGATTATGTGTGGGGTCAACGACTTGCGTGTTTGACTTTCCTGTTCATATAACTTATGCTACAACCGCTTTAGGTATTTTTAATTGTTTTTTTATTTATTTATTTTTTTTTTTAATGAATAAATTTGACATGGGAGTTTGGTTTTCTTGCTGCAATTGGATAAAAGAATATTAAAAGAAAAATGTCGCAAATTGAATGTATAATTGATAATCAAATGGAACTTTGTGATTGGGAAACATAATATGACGCAAGAAAATGAAAAATGGTGACAGATTTTGTATGGTATTCTTCTCACGTAGTCAAGCCAATGACCCATTTGAAATTACTTTGAAAGAGGCCGGAATTTGATTTTTAGTAATTTTATTTACATTTTTAATACTTTTTTTTAAACTTATAAAAAGCAAGAAAATCAAACACTCTATTGTTTACATGCCTAATTTACGTACTGAAAATTTTAGCGAATGTATTGTAATGACCAAAAAATGAATTTATTTTGGGTAAAAGAGATTGTAATTACCAAAATTTATGATTCTTTATATATTTTAACTATTTCTGAAATGTATTATATTGATAATTATAATTACTTTTTTAATTTTTCTAAATTTTTAGACTTGAATTAGTTAAATAATTTATAAAATTATTAAAGTTCGTTCATTTGAAAAGTATGCGATAATCACTACAAATTGTGCTTGCATCGCACGCTCCAAAGCAGAAAATTATTTAGGACTAATGCGTGACCAAATTGCAACTCATAAAACGGCAGTTGATTAACGATCTAAGAGCAGCTTCAGAAAAATAAGCGAAGAAACTGTAATTTGAGATTTAAGATTTGATTAAAAGTTGAAATTTATTTCCAAAATACTGGGAAGAAATAAATTTGTTGGAAGCGATTTTAAGAATAGTAGGTAGGAGATTATCGCATTGCTTTAGCAGTGAAACAGGGTCAAGGCTGGATTCAACTACCATATGTCCTAAAATAGGTTACTTGAAAGCACTCATAAAATTTACATTTCACTCTACTCAGGTGTACAGCCTACAGTCCATTAAAAAAATCCTTATATAAATCCATGAACTTGAGGAACATGAAAGTAATTTTACTGTACATTATATGCGTGACGTCTGACGTGTTTCAAGATGGTGTTTGCTTAACACTGCCAAATTTTTACCAATTTTAGATTTACTAATGATTCTTAGGTTCTTTAAAGGAAATGTATACTAATTTACAGGGTTTAAACTATTGATTTTTTTTTTCAATCGCAGTATTGATTTTATCAAAATTAAATTATTAAAAAAGGGAAAAAAAGAATTTACGTGCAAAATGTTTCTTTGAGCAATAGATTAATTTAAAATATTTAAATTTTATATTGAAATAATATTAAAGTAATTTCTGATTTTAACTCCAATTCATTTGCTCAAATTTTCAGTTGGTTATATTTTTTTTATCAATTTGGGTTTATTTTCGTTAGAAAATTTTTAAGTATTACTCTGTAGAAAAAAAAATGACCAAAGAATTTGTTTTATATAGTCTCTTATATGTGGCAAAAGTGTATCAAGGCAATTTCTTTCAAAAAATGTATTTTTAAGTTCAGTTTATAATTTTATCGTGTTGTCTTTGAATAAAAAAGAAAACTTTTTCCAGAAAAGCTTGCAGAATGGGTGCCAAGCAGTATTAAATCCTTCTCCAGTGATTAAGTTAGTATACAACAGAAATGTTTTTCAAACATATTTTAATTTAACTTTTTATTTTTAAATAAATATTGTTATACAAATTTTCTATTTTGTAATTGCTCATTGTTTTGGATTTTGCTGGAAATTAACGGAATATCCACCAGAATTAGGATCTTGTTGCATTTTAAAGTTATCAGTGGACAAACCAAATGGTCGAAGAAAGAGGTTTCCTAAATCTTTTAATTTACCTAGATATAAAAAATATTAAAAAATAAAGTTAAGTTATATCTTTAGATAAATATAGTAAGCAATAATGTACCTAGCATTTCAGCTTTCATTTTTTCGTTTCTTTCATTGATTTCGCCCGGTAACATCTTAAAAGTAAAAAAAAAAA
>JAQFZN010000889.1:0-21321 GCA_034687075.1 Geophilus carpophagus | reverse complement strand
AAAACGTTTCGATGACAGCAAAGGCAACCGACTAAAAGTGTGATAGTACATATAAAAACTGCTGACACGATTATAATAGAATCAATATTGAATGGAATGGAATTTTGTGAATTGTGTGATAATATCGCATCTGGAATAAAAAAAATATATTTAGATCAGTGAGAGAAAAATTAAATTAAAAATAAAAGAGAAAAACAGGAAATTTATGCAATTTTAATTCGTATATCGAATTATTGACCTGGAAAATATGAAAAATTTTATTTTTAAAATAATCTGAGTAAAGTTTTGCTTAATTTTTATATTTCGAGTTAATTATAAATGCGAAAGAGTTAATTAACTCTAAATAAATGCAAATTAAATGCAAAATTTAATATTTGAGTGATAAAATCCAAATTTTTTATGTTTTTTTGGACTTAGTTTTATTTTAATTCATCTCGAATTTCTTTTTTTACTTTTATTTACTCCCATAAACGAAAGTTCAATCGCACGTTTAAGGAAACAATAAAAGAAATAAAAAAAATTAAAAAAATTACACAATTTTTTCTCAGATTTTTAACCTCATTTTTCACACATAAAACAAATGTTGATGATAAAACCCACAAACTGCTCTTTATCTCCCATTATTTCAACTAAAAACGGAGATAAAATATAAGTATACAATGTAATCTATATGTTTTATCAAGTTTGAACTATAAAAAAAGTGCAAATAATTAAAATTAATAGAAAATACCAAAATTTAAATTGCAAATAAATTCGTTTTAATCCATTTTTTTTGTACATACCTTTGGGTATTGGATGAGTACAAACTCCATTGAATACAAAAATTACTAAGCCGTAAATAATTATATATAATTTTGATAAATGCTCCATCTTCTTATTATTATTTCTTGTAAAAAAAATTATGCCATCAAAGTTTTCCTTGCTTCATTTATACCTGCAAACTTGTACATTCAAGTTAAGTGTCCGTTGTGATAAATTTTGAAGGAAAAATACACAAATCTTCGTATACGAGCACACAGTAATCTTTTTTTTCACTCTTTTATCAATCGGATGGTATAAAAATAAGATTTAAATTAAATTGCGCTTTTTAACACGACTGAAATCACGTCTGCCGTCGTCCATCTTGATTTAAGTTGCAAAGAAGCATGGGATGGGAAACGATGATGTAATGCGTGCGGTCATATCATTTGGATCCGATCTTATTCCAGAACAGGAGTTGATCAATGATCTTGTCTCCAATGATGGCAGCATTTCCGTTTGATTACGGAATGTAGTAAAATGTTTTAAATCCAAGTTTAATTGAATAAAATGTTTACAATATTTAAATTAAAGTTAGAAAAAAAATTTACTGAGATAAAAAATACTTTTATTTTGTGTATTTACTTGTGTGTAACAAACTTGGGGTCCATTTTGAGTAAACACAAAAAAGATAGACAGGAGAAAAAGACAATAGACAAATCTTTACAATCACAAATACAAATGGGAAGGAAATTGGAAAAATGTTATATTCTCTACATAATTGGTGTGTATTTTTCCTTTTTTTGTAAATAAGATTGAATTTCATATATTTAATCAATCAATACGGTATTTACAATCTCCATTGCTAAATGATGTGATTTTTTAAAAAAAATTTTAACAAATCAAATAATCCAAACTCACAATTTAACTATACTTTTAGACACAATTATTTGAGCAGTTTTTCAAAAAGTCATGCTTTCTCATTTAACAAACCAAAAAAGAATTCGAAATATCAAAATAAAACTCGCCATTTAAGTCTATTGCACAACACAAACCAATTGTTCATTATTCATATGTACTCATTACATTAAAAAAACTTTTATCTCCAAATAAATTATAACAGTATAATGTATATATATATTTATATATATATATTTATATGTAACCACGTTAAACTTACTTTAACAACTAGTTAAATTAAATTAAAACAAAATTAAAAAATCCATAAAGGCAGTGATCCCACATCTCATTTTTAGCATGACATTTTTTTTTACATTTTTTCAAGTTTTTTTTGCATAAATTTTTTATTCCCCATTTTTCTTAAAAAAGAAAGAAAAGAAAAAACTCATTATTAAACTCCACCATTTTGTTTTTTTCCTCTGTACTTATGGTTATTGTTATTTTGATATTTAAAATTAGGATTGGTGTAATTTCTGTGATTGTAGTTATGGTGGAAATATGGTTTTCTTGAAGATGAATGAAATGGTGGACGATCCTAAAAAGAAATATAAAAATTAATAACGCATTTACAATTAATAAAAAGTAGGGATGTGCCAAATACGAAAAAGTCTCAAATAACGAACATGGAATAGTATTGAATATTCAAAAATCTTGAATAATGAACATTATTTTTAAAAATAATGAAAACTTAAATGAAAATTTAGTATTTAAAATTGCAAATTATCATTTCTTTTTTATTATATACATTTTTTTAAAATATTTTCATCATGTATTTATTTATATTTATATTCATATTCGATCGAATATTCGAAAACCGGAACAAATATTCATTTTTCGAATAATCCGACTTTAGCATTCAGCTGAATGTCGAATAACTAATTTCATATCAAATACCGAATACTTATCAAATATTCAGCACATCCCTAATAAAAATCTATATTAAACCTGTTTATTATAACTCGAACTATAATAATTCCTATCATTTTGGTACCCTTGAAACGGATTAAAACGATTCACATCATTCCGATTTCGTTTATTATACATTTTAGTCTTCTTTACCTAAGAAAAATAAACAAAATTCTCATTAAATATTTACCAGAAAATATAAAAAATTCTTTGCTAAATTAATTAAATCAATCTTACTCTTCCTTTATCATAATCGTCATCATAATCATCATCTTGTTGCCATTTACGTGGTGCAGAATTAA
This sequence comes from Geophilus carpophagus, assembly GCA_034687075.1. NCBI lineage: Eukaryota > Metazoa > Arthropoda > Chilopoda > Geophilomorpha > Geophilidae > Geophilus > Geophilus carpophagus. The sequence continues at coordinate 18,415 of JAQFZN010000889.1, read as the reverse complement.
ATTCACGATCTAAAGAACTTTGGCCTCCATTCCAAGAATTTACTACAAAATGTTTGAAATAATGAATTTTTTACTTTAAAGAAATAAAACAACACAATCAACAACTAATATTTAGCATAAATGCAAAACAATGTTTAACCTTTAGCTCCATACGCTTGGTGTTGCGTATTTTTGAAATAATCCAACACAGCATTATTATTATTAGTATTATTATTCATGGAATGTCTCATCGTCCTTTCATCACAACGATCTTTCCCATTTGGTATAGTGGCATTATTATTACTGTGGGATCGGCAGTATCCTCCATCTTTAATATTTTCATCCCAATGCTTCGCAATCACTAGAATAAACCAAATACGAAATAAAATTTAATAAAAATTTATGAGAATTTAGGATGTTTCTAAATTGTAACCAAAGTAACCACGGTTACTATTTCAATAACGAGTCTGTTGTTGCGGTTGCAACCAGAGTAACTATTTTCAAAGTACAGTTTCTCTGGTTATTCAAGATGGCAGCGCCCACGAAAAACATGTTGACCAGTGTTCTGAGTAATATATTGTAAATTATATTATTTTTTAGCCAAAATAATTTGGAAAATAAAATAAAAATGAAAATAGAGAAATAGAGCAAACGTAATTAAGGCAACCACAACCAGCCTGTTTCTAAATTCTCGGTTAACCACTACCAATTGTGGGTAACCACCTAGTGAGTGTAACCATAGCCGCAGTTACTTCGGTTACAATTTAGAAACACACCCTAAGTAATCTAATTAACCTGAATTTTGTTTTCTTTCCTGTTCCATTGTTTCCTTGGTTCGTTCAACCCATTCCAACTCGAAACTTTCTTCGCTATCATCACTGGAATGATCACCATCATCATGCCTAAATTAAAAAAAAATTTAATTAAATAAAATAAAAAACCCAAAAAAAATCTTCTTTGTATTTTTTACCTCTTATTATTTTTTTTCCTCCTCCTTTTATTTCTCTCATGACTCGTATCTTCATCATCACTTCTCTGTCTTCTCCTTTTCCTATGTTTCTTCCCATTATCAGCACCATCTACCACTGCGTCAACACTCCCATTCTCATGTCCATTCACCTTCATTTTACTCTCGCAACTCACTGCGTCACCATTTTCTAACAAATTATTAACAACACCATTATTACCCACAAACTCTCGTTTAACAAGCACATTTTCACTTTGATAATAAACTTTCCCCCTCGCCATCTGAGTCTCAGTATCACTATGTCGTCTATTATCATCGGCCTGTTGATTTGATAAACTGTTTCTCCGATGACGTAGTAACTGTGAATCGTCGTCATAATAGCGTCTACAGTTGCCATTAGTCATTTCTTTTTCAGTCACAGTCCACCCGGGGTAAGTTCTATCACCTTTCATCTCCTTTTTATCTAAATTCGTCACCGTCCATCCCACAAGTGTTGATTTAACACTGCCTTCAGATGGCACTGGCGAACTAGAACAAGATGGCTCGTTGCCGTTGGTGACAACAACCCAGGATGAAGTTGCTTTAATCATCGATTCTTCTTCACACTTTTTACTATTTTCCCCTTCGACTTTTTTATTCATTTCCTGATCGGATTCTTCGGACGAATCAGGTCCGTAGGGAACTAAGTTAATGCAATTTACATCCGATGTTTTACTTTCGTTTTCTTTTTCCTTTCGCTCGCATGTACTCGTCACTTTACCGTTTTTTATGTGCATAACAATTCTCGGTTGTTTCGAATCGATTTCGTTGTTTGTTTTAATACCGAAGCTCACTTTTTCCCGATTCGTTGGCAAAGGATTGTTTAATGTTTGTTTCGTAAACCGGTTGTTACTGTTGTTCGTCACATTTCCATTTCCGTTGACTGTGGCAGTGCATGTTGCATTCTGTTTTAAGTTGTTGTTGTTATTGATCAACTTATTATGAGTTTCATAACTTCCATTCAACATGACCGAATTTTGCGTTGTTTGCCCATTAGTACAAGGTTGAACTGTTGATTTCGAATAGCAAGTGGGGTCGTTTACAATACGGGTGTAGAAAAGAAGATAGGCTTGTTGTGACAGAACGTAATGAAGACTCACTTGGCGTATCTGGAAAGAAAGAAAGAAAGAAATAAATAAATAAATAAAAATAATAAATACTCTATTTTATTTCCCTTTCGTTCGATATACATACCCTGCAATCGTCCATGCAATACCATAAATTATTGGAGTTACGGACAAAACAAAAATAATGTCCAGAGGTACATGATGGTCCTTGATGAACAAGAACAGCATACAATTGATATATTACTGGTGGTCCCTGTAAAATGCCAATTTAGAATTAAAAATAATTTATTAGATATGATGATTAAGTAAATAATAACCTGTGTTTGCGACATGTAAGGTCGCAAATCGAGTTTCTCAGGAAATGAAATATTTTTATTAATTTTTCCTCCAATTACTCGATTATAATCGAATCTTTTAAGTTGAAACGTGGCAATGTTGGGCGCGCGGTGGATGGTGAACCGTTTCTGTGCAGGACATTTCTTCATGCAGCGTGGACACATGTACGCATTATCGTTATCTAAAATATCCGGTTGAATATACTTCTCCATCGCTTTTTCTAAGCTGTGAACAGTCTAATAAAAAATCAATTTAATAACTAGTTAAATTAAATCATTTTATTTGTTTAATATTTTAATATACTCACTTTAATGTCTAGTATTAAATCCATGAAATGATCATATGTGTCGCTTTTCGATTTACATTTTAAACAAATTACTTGTGATCTATGATAACCTCCAAATATATGATTAACCACAGTTGTTTCTAAGCTCACTCTATCTAAGGACGAAGAATTGTAGCCTTTTAATGATGATTTGATCATGGATTCCATGATGTACCGTAAAAATTCATGGGCATCTTCCTGCCGGTTGTGTACCATATGTTTTGCTATAGCTGAAGTAAATATTAATTATTAATTTAAATTCATTTAACATTTTAAAAATATACAACTCATACCTTTTAATTTATTTAGAATATAATTTGGCTTGATTGTCTCCCCGTTTTTCTCTCTTAAAGCTCTCCGTATGTGTCGAAATAATTCGCACATTATGCAAAATCCAACCATTTTACCTAAATTCAATTCGAAATTCACAAATGTAATTTCATTACATTTTAAATTTAATTTTATTCATATTGCACTCGAATTGGTTAAATTTAAATTCAATATTTATCTCAAATCAAATCGGATTTAGAAATTCATCTGTAATTGATCTATTGATTCAAATTGTCAATCAATATTAATCTAAAAATTGTTAATAATCAACGTTTTACTGTATTTAAATCCAACCGAAAACCAATTCAAGTGCAAAGTCGAACTTTGTGCTTACAATTGGTACTATGTTCATCAAATTCTATGAGATGATTAAAAAGTGGCGGTGTGTAAGTCAAGCATTGTAAAATGGCGTTGATGAAACATGTATTTCCCATGTTTGTGAGTCCAGCACCGATTCTGTAAACCCTTAGCCATCCTAGTTTTACTTTATGTGGTGGATAAATCATCACTTTAGGTGTGGGAATTCCATCGTCTTCTGGTGCGGAATTATGATTAAATCCATTGCCGTTCATTTCTAAATAAAAATAGAGATAATTTGTTAATATTTGTAAAAAAAATACTATATTTTGATAAATTTATTTAATCATTTTAATTTTTTAATTTTTAAATAAATTTTTAAAAAAAAATTAAAAAATTAAAATTTTATTTTTATTTTTTTTTTTATAAAATCTTTTTTCTTTTTTTAATTTATCTATCATGATAAGTTTAAAATGTAATTTTACAGTTTACGTAAATTTAATTTAAATTAATTGAATATATTATGATAAAAACAAAAATAAAAACAAAATTATCATCTTTTTCGTTTTTACCAAATTTAATTAATTCAAACCAAAATTTCTGAAAACTAAATTGAAAATAAATTTAAAATTTCATTTTTAATTTAAAATACTTGCAATATCTTAATATTTACCTGTTGAATCATTATTTTTGCTATTTTTCCTATCAGGATTCAAATGTATATATTTATTTTTCAAATTTTTCAACGAACAACTGTAATTCTTGACGGCTGGTTCAAATTCAATCTTCGATAAAAGAACTTTCTTCGACGTCGCAAGTAGATTTTCCTCAAAACTATTCACCGTGCCTTCATTACGCGATGTGGACGGACCATTTAAACTCGTTTGCAACGACTGCTCGATTGGGTCATAACTGTCGACTGAACTCGATGGCATTTCAGAATTCACAGAAAGAAAAAAAACTAAATCACCTAAAAAAATAAAAATATAAAACGATATTAATGCACTAATTTTTGATAATTAAAAATAAAAAATATAAAAAGTTAAAAAAAAAATTAATTTCGTAATCATTAATGATCAATAAATAAAGTTTCATTTATCAAGAGCACAAAAAATGCATTTAATCACGAGTAATTTGTTTCGTAGAAATTTCTATGTTCGTCTTGTAATTAATTGGTTATCAAATCGATATTTCGGATATAAATAATAACATGGATCAATTATTAAGACTTAATTTCTAGATCTTTCTAGAATTTCACCAAGTGCATATACAAGGCAGCCATACTGCAATGTGGCATGCTTTGTTTATGGCGGCCCGGGGATTGCGTAAAAAGACACATTTCGTTTGTATTTACCATTTTTGAGTGCGATCAAGATGTACACTCGTACAAAACGAAGATCGGAGATGGTTTTCAACAGTATTATATACCTTTTAGATTCTTACCGCCTGCTTGAAGCCTATAAATCCGTAAAGATAGGTCGCGTTAAACACCATCATCCGGGTATCTGCTGCTCTATTGGATTCACGCATGCGTAGAAGATGGTTAATAATTGCCCATAGAACAAATTTTTGGGTTACCATAACGACATGTTTTTATTTTATGTGTAAATACGTGAAAATATGCAAGTTTGAATTTAAATATTGGAATTTAAATGTGTAATTTTCTGTTGATTTATTTTTTTGAAATTAAATTTGATTTTATCCAAGTTTTAATGGAATTGAAATTAAGAAAGAAAAATCAAGATGGAGCTTTATGCCGAAATTCGAAAAAAAACGTATTTTAAATTTATAAAATATTAAAAGAAAATTATTTTTTATATTAAACTTCAGAAATAAAATCATACAAAATAATTTATTACTTTATTTACGTCATTTTTTATACGAGGAAAATAAAAACACAATAAAAATTTAATTTAATTTAAATACCGCATCAACCGAACACAAAACAAAAACTGCAAAACTTCTAAATTCGAATTTCAGTATTCAATCTCTCAAATTGATAAAATAAACACAAAAGATTTGTTCTTTTTACATTCATTTCATACAGATAGCAATCAAATTTAAACTGTAATGGCGATGCCCATTCACAAATTTAACCGGGCAATATTATTCCTGAATCGATCGGTGGCTTTCTTCACTTACCCACCAAAATATACCTTATTCACTACATCACCCACAAAATTAACAACAGTTTCGCCTAATTTGATTTATCAGATTGGTAACGAAAAATGGAGATTTACTCAATTGCCTCGCACTAATCGGCGATTTTTAAGCGGATTAACGGTTGATGAAGTGAGGAAACAAGTGGATGCCATTTCTGTGAAATTTACTGACGCCGTTGAAAACATAAATGATGCAGTAAATAATTGTTAATTTATTTGATTAAATTTTGAAATTAATTTATTAATTTATTATAGAAATCGTCGATGGGAACAATTTATTTTACTGACGATATGAAGGATGCTGAGTCGTTGGTAGCTGAAGTTTTAAATGATTATAAAACGTTACTTGCGAAATTAACCGATAAACAGAGAACTGATGTCCAAAGAACTATTGGATTGAAAATGGAAGAGTTGAAAGCGCAAATTACAATTCTTAAAGATAGTATTAAAGAATAGAAATGTATTTTGAGTTTATATGAAATATTTTTCTAAAGATATGAATGAATTTGATTTATGCACGTGTTGATACATTGTAGATATTTATAGATTAAAATTGAAATTATAAATAATTATTGTTTTATATTTGTAAATTTGTTTATTTCATACGATTAATTCGACGTGAAATTAATTTTGTGAATAAAGATGTAAATTATGCTTAAATTTTATTTTCGTAATTTATTTTATTTATCTCTGAAAGGCGTTTTAGCCTAGTTAAGTTTTCTCACGCAATTAATCTGATTTAATGCCCTATCTACATTGATTTATTTTTAAAATTATTTACTGTAAGAACAACAAACGGTCAAACAGATTAAACTAAAACCAGACTGATACTACACACTAACATCATTCTCCGGGTAGACTCGTAGTTGAAATGGAGCAACTTGATTGGTTGATTAAACGAAGAGCGCGAAAACACAACATGGCTACTCTATTTAAACATACTTAGGCCATTTTAATTAGACATCGCTAATATTTTACCTCTCATTTTCATTTTATATCTAAGATGCCACGTCTTCCGAACACCAGAAAAGCTCCCTCTACGAGGTAAATATTCAAACAATAACGCTTTGTTTTTCATTTTAAACTCACTTAAATCTTTAATTCTCTTAGTGCGCGTGGACGAATAGCAGCAACTAGCGAGAAAAAAACAGGTGCTAGAGGCCGACGTTCATCCCGTGGATCAAGAACAGACAGACCTCAACCTCGCCCACAAAGTCCAGTCTATCCACAACCTCATCCACAACTCCCATTGCCACCACCAACGGACGATTCGTCAGATGATTCTTCTGATTCCTCATCTTCATCATCGTCTCTGCCATCACCAAACCGATCACCAAACATAACAAAATCCACACGAGATCCTCCTAGCCGCAGATCAAATCTGAACCCTCCAAGACCATCTTCGGGACCTTCCAGACCATCAAGAGCCTCTAGTAGTCGTCCACCAACTGCAAATAGACGATTTAGACCAGGTTTAATTTGAAATTATTATTTTTTAATTTGATTTTAATTACTTTTTTTTATTTTTAGGTGAAAAGGCATTAGGTGAAATAAGGAAGTACCAGAAAAGCACAAATTTATTATTAAGAAAATTACCTTTCGCACGTTTAGTGCGGGAGGTGTGCATGGATCTGACGACTATTCCCTTCAGATGGGAACGAGCAGCTTTAGAAGCGCTTCAGGAAGCGAGCGAGGCTTTCCTCGTTCATTTATTTGAAGATTCTAATCTTTGTGCTCTTCATGCTAAACGGGTGACAATTTTTCCGAAGGATTTGAGACTTGTGAAACGCATTCGAGGTTACACTTGCGATGGTTTCGGATTTTAGTTGAAGTAATTTTGTTTAATTAATTCATACTGTTTTATACAATTTGTAATCATATTTTTAATTACTTTTTAAGCGATGCAGTTGTTGTAATTTTGATAAATTGATTTTATTATCCTGAAAAATTTAGATTTCTGAAATTGTTAATGAAATAAATGTAGATTTAAATAGAAATCATTTGTTTTATGTTTCACTGAACCGAGTGAATAAAAATTTGTATGTTTGTTTTAATTAATTTTATTGCAACATATCCATTTTTCTGGAAGTGGTAGAGTTGTTGGAGATAATGCTGTGTGTTCGGGTGCTGCACATGGGAAATGAATTGTTGTTTCTGATCTTTGAGCTGTTATTTTGTAGGTCACAGGTGGCTGAAATAGAGAAACGTTGTTATTAAAAATTAAAATAAACATTAAAATAAAAAGAGAAAAATTCTCCTATTTTTGTAATCAATTTGTAAATTTAGTATTAAGTAAATGAATTACAAATAAATAAATATACAAACCAAAATTTCAATTTGATTAGTGGTAAGATTGCCAGTAAAACGCAACTGATGACTCCATTGCCATATTTTAAATATCCTTGATAAACCAACATTCGATAAACAGAAATTATGATTGCGCATAAAATCATTCGACATAAATAATGTTTCAGGACCACTTGCTAAAGTTGCGTATAACATATAAGGATCATCTTCACTCCTGAAAAAATTAAAAAATTCATAAATGTATCTAGAGATCATATTTTACATAAAAAATTGTTTTGTATCTGTATTTATAAAACTTACAAATTATCAGTCATAAATAACCGATTATTCTGTTTTAAATATAATATATCCTTCCGTGGCCAATGATCCATGTGTCTTCGACCTAAAACGATCACTTTTTTCTTCAGAACTTCAGTAACATTTCGAACAACATTAACTAACTAAAATACAAATAAAAAAATCAAATTCATTTCTCGTTTAACGAAAAAAACATCATTCATTACCTGTCCACTATAATCAAACTTCCGGCGCTCAAAACGACCAATTCTCGTGCAAGCAGCATCATAAAAAGCAACATTTAACCCGTCTATTACAATATCATACGGAACTGCACGTGATATATATTGCTTAAACTTAACCAATTCTCTTGGAGATGATTTTATAAACACATCACTTCCTTTTATAACCGAATTCATCACCGCATCACGCAAACGGATAAAATCAGCCGGATTAATCACACTCTTCTCCAAGTAATTCTTACAATTACTACAAAAACCACTGCAAAATAAAATAAAATCAATATTTATATGCATAAAACTCAATAAATTATCATACTCATGCGATATCCTAGCATTTGTGTCAACATTGTAATTTTTCTTCTCGAAACTCGTTTTGATGTCATCAACCAACTCTAATGGCACATTCAGCATTCTTTCTGATAAATAATCAACTAATTCAAATGCTGGCGACTTAGTTTCGCCATCTTCAGGTAAATTTAACCATTCGATTATCACTTCGTTGTATGTAGCGTTATTAAGTTTCTTCATTTGTTCATAACCTAATTTAAATTGATTATTTTTAAATGCAGCCCAAATAAATGCATTTATGGCACTTTCTGATGGAATATCGCCATTTTTATGAATTATTTCCATTAAATCCATTCCTTTTCTCCATATTTTCGTTCTTGCTAAGGCATAAATACATGCATTGACTAAATCAAAGTGATATCGTTCATTTTGTTGCATTAATTCATTGCATGTGTTTAAAATAAACGTTTCGCCATTTTTATCACCTTCTTCGTAATTGACCGCGTAAAGTTTTAATAAAAACATCAAAGATGCGGTGTTTAATGTTTCGTTTTTCTGATTTAGATATTCTACTAATGATTTTGCTGTTTGGAATTTGTTTTCGGTTAAACACCATTTCATGACGTAGCCTGGAAATCCTGATTCGTCGATGCCTTTTTTTGATGTTATTATTGGTTTTAGCGAGTCCCATTCTGGTTGAGAATAAAATCTATTTTCGTTTATGTGTTCTTGTAATATGTGATTCTGTGGGATCGGTCGACGAGGTTGGTTTTTCTTCTTTGGTTTGGCGTAAGGTAGAAGGATGGATGTTGTTGTTATTGAGCGGTTTAGTAGGGATAGATGCGAAATCCAGAATGAGCTTAGTCTTGATAATGGCAACATTTTTTAATTTCTTGTAACGATGGGAAATATATCTACCTATAATAATATTTTATTAGTTTAAATGTTTATAAAATATTGTTGTAAATTCAAAATTTCACCTTTGCTGAATTAAAATCGGTTTTTAGTGAAGATTGTGGTAATGTGCCATCTAGTGTTGATTTGTGAAATAGTTCATCAACAAAATTCAATAAATAAATATAAATATATATATATATATATTTTAAAGCAAAAAAAAGATGATTATAATTTTAAACATTTTATTTGGTTTTATTAATTTCTGCACACGTAATTATACCTCCTTTAACAAGAATAACCGAATTTACTAATTACTACGGCACACCAAGATACGTTGGCAATGTGATTGGCTCATATTTCATGACGTCACATGCCACTCCCATAGAAGCCACCCGAATTTATATAAAGCTCTCTGCAGTCCACTTGCCGCCATGCTGGATTAAAAAGAAACATTGTGTGAGTTAGTAGTTCATACATCAGAATGGATAAAGATACTTTAAAGAAACAAATTGAAAACATGAAATATCAAGCACAAATGGAGCGGTGGCCATTATCGAAATCTATACAAGCGTAAGTTGATTTCGCTATCAATTATTATTTAAAATAATCAAAAAATTAAAAAAAGAAATAAATATCCTTGTATAAAACGTACTCATAAGTGATAGATGAATGATAAAAAAGCTTAAAAACTCGAATTTTAACCCCGGAAACTGTTTTATTTGAATTTTTCCTCTCGCTTAGCAACCGTTGCTATGGAGAAAATAACTGTAGATTGATCAGAAACACTAACCTTCTTGAACCGAGAGGAAATGAACATTTTATCACTTGTTATTTTATTGTACTATTTTTTTCTATTTCCAACTCGTTAAAAACAATTTAAAATATATAAAATCAATAAAACATGGAAATTTTACACCATTTTGGCACAAACGGAAAAAATGGTGCAGTAAAGCCGAACCTAAGGCGGTGTTTTATCCATAAAAACAAAGAAAATTAATTTTTTTGATGAAATTTATTTTCTAAAATATTTGCAGCGATTAATAATTAAATATATATCAACGTTTCAAGAGATGACTAATCTGAAATGAAGCAGTTTATTTTTAAGTGCTTTTAGTTTAAGTGGTTTGATGTTATAAAATTAATTAATAAATTAATAGATAATTTATTTTTTTTTTCTAGATTGAGAGAGTACATTGAAGAAAATGAAAAAAATGATCCATTAATTCATGCACCTGATAAAAAAAACAATCCATGGGCAGAAAAAGGCAAATGTAACATGATGTAGGAATTAATGTTATAAAGGTGAAATTTAAATAAAATATTTTTGCAATTTGCAAAAATTATAATTTAAATACACTCATACCTCGCTTAACGGCCTAGATAGGTTTCGGAAAAGTTGGCTGTAAAGCGAAAAGGCGTAAAACGAATCACTGTGCACACAGTATTTTTTTTGGCCGTATAACGAAAATTGTGGGCTGTAAATCGAAAAAGTGCCATAATTTAAAAAGGCTGTTAAAGTGAAACGCCGTATAAAGAGCGGCTGTAAAACGAGGTATGAGTGTATTTAATTTCTCATATATACAGTTGAATTTTCCTAAGTCGAATGACCGTAGTTCACCGAAAAATTTGAGTTATATAAGTTCGAGTTATGAAAGTTGGGCTGTATTTTTAAGTTATTTAAGCAAAATTTCAGTTTTGCTTAACTAAATTGAATGCATATGGATGAATACTCAAGCTGCTACCTATTGACAATTGACACAAGTAATTAAATATACAGAATTTGCTAGGTAGCAGTTATTAAACAAATATAGCAAAAGGTAAATAAAGCAAATTTACTACGTGTAATCCAAGTGCACATTTATTATTATATTTTGTAAAATATATTTAAAAGTTTTAAATATATTAGTTATAATGGTTTTTATTATACGTATTTATATACATTTCAATGTAGCATTTACTTAATTATGGAGATGTTACAATTAGGAGTGAAGGTTTTACAGGTTTTTCCCATTGCTAAAATGTATTTTTCGTTCAATAAAATGTAATTTTCCTACATTAAATGTAATTTTTCTACTTTTAATCTAAGTTCACTTAATAAAATGCATGTTCACATGAAAAAAATGTATATTTTATTAAATTAAATGTATTTTCAGGTGGTAAAATGTGAATCCACTTATTAAAAGTGTAAATTTATCTAAAAAATGTGAATTAAATACAAAAAATAGAAATTAAATTTTTTAAATCAGTAAAATTTAAATGAAATTAAGTAATTATAATATAAATTGTATTTTAGCAATGGAAAAAACCTGTAATAGCATTTAAAAGCCATTTTAAAGATTAAAATTATAACTATAGTTGATTTAATAATTATTTTGTGCTTATACGTGGTTGATACGAGTAAAATTGCAAAATTATGTTATATATTTTGACATTTAAATGGCAAAAATGTCAACTTTTTGCTATTTATTGTGGATCTGATCGAATATTGTGTAATGGAGATTATGTAGTTGTTCGGCCAAAGTTATTTCAACATTCGGTTTGGAAATCGAATTAGTTTTTATTTCCAATTTTGGTAGAAAGGAAATGTAATATATTTTTAGATTGATTATTAAATTGAAAAGTAAATTGAACGTTACAGAGTATTTTATGCATTGGGAAAGCGTCAAATTAAAAATAAAATAGAAAACTCTTTAAAAAAATTAAACCATTCCTACATCACATTTGTACATCGAAATTGGTCCAATTGAAGCAAATTACTTCTCAATTGGAAACATTACATTCTATTAAAACCATTCCATTTGATTGAATCAATTGATACTAATTTAATTAGAATTCAATTGCGAATATATTTTTTGTAATAATAACGGTTTTATTACATAATCACGTGATTATTTTTTAGCGCCGTGTAGTGACAACTTTACAACCGACATTTTTCGTTAATTTGACGCTAGAAACATAAATACTTAATTTAAAATTAAGTTATATCGTTTTAAAATATTTACTATTTATTTAACTTTTAGTTATAATAATAATAATTTCTTATTTTTTTTATTTACAGTCGCATAGATGCTCATTTTGGTTCATTTTTTCAATTCATTTTACATCAAGCTTCTTCGACCATGCACGAAATGTATAAAAAGGATTCACTTTTTACTATATAGCATTTAGTCGAAAATGTAGTTTAAAAATAAATAAGTAGTTATGAATAATGTAATAAATTATTTTAAATTTTGATCATTTTGAATAGCTGTCTCTAACATTTTTTTTGAATGTTTGATGTACTGTGTCTGTAGTTAATTTAGCTAGTTTTAAGAAAAAATGACGTCATTGCTCACTTGCTGTGTAGTTTTATTATATATTTTGTTTTTTTTTCCTTTTTGAAAGGAATTTTAAAAGTTTTATCAATTTAGTAAATTTTTATATTAATATATGATGATAATATAATATAAATGCAGTTTTGTTTGTTGTAAACATTCATACGAAATAATAAATTAATAATAATAAACCGTTGTGCTTTTTTTTAAATTGATTTACATTGAAACGTTTAAATTTTTAGAATTGAAGATGGAATATGATAGCTTATTTCTTGAAGAAAACTCTGAGATATTTTTATCTCAAGTTATTGCAAAAGTAATAGCACTTCAGGTTACTACATTTAACATAAAATAACATCAAATTTAGCTCAATTTCCTCTAGCCAAGAACAAACAAGTGATGAAAACTTTTCAATGCTAAAAAAATTAATTTTAACTGAAATAATTTAATAATGTACAGAGGAATCAATTCATTTTAATTTATTAATGATCTCATTTACTTCCTGGAGATTTTAAAGTAATGAAAAATTATGTAACCTAAAAGAACTGATAAATTTAGTAAAGAAACTGTTTCTTAAATTCAATTTATTTTTATATTCAACGTTGATAAACAAATGTTTCATCTGTTTATATAATCATGTGTTTATTTTTGTTAGAATTAAAAAGCGTGCTTCCATCATCCCTCCAATGGTAAATGTACATATACGTGCACATGACGTTAACATGTACAATTACGCATATAAAGGACATACCTAAACTAAATTAGGTATACCCTTCAGCTGTGATGGCCTTTTGGACACACATCCCGAGGTCGTTACAGGTTCTAACACCCACCGCTTAACAGGAGTTCACAACCGCGGTGACTCTTGGATTTTAACCAAACTTGGCAGGCAGGTAGCTCATGGTCCAACTAGATGAAGAAAAAAATTTGAGCAGGTAATGAACAGAGGGAGGGGAGGTAGGGGGATACAAGTTTCAATGTTAAGTCTATGGGAAAGTGGAGATGGCGCTGCAGACCTGTTTACAACTGAACTGAAGATGTTGGTGTTTATCTTTATATGAAGCAATGGCAAAAAGAAGTTCATTCGTTTGTGTACTGTGAAATGTTTGATGACTTCAGTTCACAAACACGTATCAACGTAATCAAGGTATCAAGTGTCATGTTCAACCAGTTTTGTGCTCTGCGTTACCATAACTTGTGGAAGTATGCCTGGTTTGCTGCTGGTTTGTCTTTGGTAAGAGGTGATGAAAAAGTACCTTCGCCAATACCTTCTGTTTCAAGATTGCTCGGCACACTTGTGTTTCTTGTCCAGCAGAAACGAAAAAAATTTGGCATGGATTCATTGCAGTTGGTGTGAAAAAACGTTCTGTTTTCAACATTTAATGAACAACGACGAAACTTACGGATTTTATTATTATGATTATTAATAACTTACTTTTATACTTTTCATTTTGATATTTCATTGCTGACTTATGTTGTTTTAATTATGATCATGATTATTATTAAATTATTCCTTAATTGAACCAAAAATCGAGTGGTTTTTTGTCTTCCATAGACTTAACATTGAAAACGGTTTCCCCCTATCTCCCCTCCCTCTGTTCATTACCTGCTCAAATTTTTTTCTTTATCTAGTTGGACCATGCCAAGTTTGGTTAAAATCCAAGAGTCACCGCGGTTGTGAACTCCTGTTTAGGCACATCAGGAGGCTCCACCTTCCAATCATGTGACCCTGTGAGCTACACAACAGAGCCTCAGTCTTTGTCTTATCTAGTCTTGAGTTGGGCACAGAACAGAGAGGAGCTCCATTCTGTGGCTCAACCGGAGATAGAGACCTGAGCAGCGTTAAGAGGGATGAGTCTCTCTGAGCTGACTATGCAGCCTAATCATCATGATTATTCGGGTCTTCCCGATAATCATTACTTAGGCACTTGATTGATACAAGTTCTGTGGCATTGAGCCATGATGGAATTCCCAATCATGGCTCGCCACAATGTGACGAGCCATGGGCAACAGGATTCTGGATGGTGCTGACTCTGTCAGCAATGCGATAAGTGGGATAAGGTGACTAGGGGGTTATCTTATTATTATCTTAATAAACATCTCTGACTTAAATGCGTGTCTGAGTCCTCTTTATTCATGTCTGCTATTCTAGCTGTCTTCGTGTACTCCAAATAAGTTATATCAAGCAGTCCGAAAGGCAGTCACACAGCGACTTCAAAAATGATTTAAAAGGACTTTTATTTTATAAATAAAACTAACATGTTATGGGCCCAGTACTCAATAACACTACACAACAGGAATAGAAAAGAATAAACGCAAGAAATTTTTTTCTAAAAAAATTAATCAATAAACAAAAATGTCTGTATCTGCAATGCAAATCCAAAAATTAGATGAATCGAATTATGCATTCTGGCAAATGGACATTGAAGGGATCCTTGACTGTCTTGACTTTTTGGAATATGCAAAAAGCACCATAAAAAGACCAGAAGACAAAATCGAACAAGACGACTGGGATAAAATGAATCAAAAAACTATTTCACAAATGTTCATCCTTGTCTAACATGCAAAAACAACATATTTTAGGGATAGAAAATGCAAAAGAAGTTTGGACTACCTTAGAAAAACTGCACTGACCAAAAGGTGCTGGAATTAAGGTTGCACTTATAACAGAACTATGCAACATAAGGAAGAAAGATGACACTTCAATGCAAAATTACCTAGGAAAATTCCATGCACTGGTCGAAGGTGTCAAGCTAACAGGTACAAAACTCGACAACGATTTCATTGCGATTATGCTACTCAATTCACTGCCAAACGATTATAAAAATTTTTGCACTGCAATTGAGACTCGGGACACATTTCCATCTTATGAGGAAATCAAAACGAAAATTCAAACCGAGGCAAACAAGATTGAAGATAAAAACACATTTGAGGAAATTGAAGTTTTGAAAGTTAAAAATGTGAAAAAGTGAAAAAGGGTAAATGGAACACAAATAATAATGCGAATAAAAACGACAAAACCAAGCCCAATTTCGAATTTTAAATGTTTCAACTGTAATAAAATCTGACACAAGGCAATAGATTGCAGGAAACCAAAACATAACAACAAAAATTGCGAACATGCGTTATTAACTATAGCACTAAGTGCTGAAACTTCCAACAAAAACGAATGGTGCATCAACAGCGGTGCAACAAGGCACACATCAAATAACCGAAGTAAACTCATATCAATGTGAAAGGCCAACAGGCACACAATAAAAACAGCTTCCGGGGAAATCATACCAGTAGAAGAAATTGGCGACATCAACATAACTGTGTGTAATAATGAAATTGACAAAATTATTACGTTAAAAGATGTTTCTTATTCTCCCCGAATTCCCAATTTAATATCAATGTATACTGTTATGGAAAACGGCTGCAAAATTAAACCAACCTTGAGACAAGACACCCGGTTGCCATAGCAACCAGGTGGATGTCTAAAGAGTAACTTTCTCTTTAATCACCCACTTTGACTAAAACCAAAACTTTGTTCTGTATTTGTGTACTGATCATTTGCTGGTTTCAGACTAATTTAGTTGTCTTAAACAAGATTTTGCTGCTAGAGCATTTATTCAGTATAGCTGAAGTGCTCTTGTTCTCAAAGAGATACAACTTTATATTCATTTTGAATATAAAGTAGAGCCTTCTAGCAATCACTGAAGTGATTGCTTCGTGCAACCATTTCCACGCCGTGTTATCGACTTAATTCCAGGCCACATCTGACTGTTTGCGACCATCTGTAGAACCATCGGATTCCCTTGACGTCGTAGCACGTAAATATAAATTGTTTGATTAACACTTGTAAGCAATTAGTACTACCTCTTAAAGGTGCACTTTTGTCCTAGATTATTCTCTGGAGAGATAATTCTATTTTACCTTTTTTTGTGCACAGGTTTAGAAATAAAGGTTAACTGATTGAATTGATAAATTGCTGTTTCCTGTTATTTCACACACTATTTTCCACCTTGGCCGTTCTGTCGCAAGTGGGGTGTAATTCCCAAAAATCAGCAGAACAATGAACAATTTGGCGCCCGTGATTTAGAACCTGCCAAATATGAAGGAGCCACCTGCTCACTCCCGTTTGGTGAATGGGCTGACTCCTATCTTCAATTTGGGTTAACCTAACCTCTAATCAATGCGTAGAATTAATGGCACGCCGTTATGTCACTGGCACTGCACGCCAGTGGTTTTATACCTATCGGGAAAAATTTTCAGATAATTGGGAGACCTTCCTAGAGAGAGAGGAAAGTCAAATTTCAATGCCTCTGAGTGTTTACAAACGCAAAGATTTGTAAACAACCGCCAAAAAGAAATTGAAAGCATTACTGATTATATGTCACGAGCCCACCAATTATTCCAGGAGCAAACTCAAATGGCAGACGGATTAGGTGCCACAGACTTCTAGTTATTAGGCATGTTGCCAGACAGCATGTTGCAACTAGTTGATTTCTTTTAGGTTTAAAATCAAAAAAACCTAGTTTTTAGTCTTTTACTTAAACATATGGAATAGACTATTGTTGATGCATGCACATGCCATCATTAGCTCATGCCTTTGTTCCATTATGTTTAAGTTATAGTATTTTCATTGTTTATATAAGACTTTTATAGCATGTGCTATTATTGGCACATGCTATTCTGCACTCTGCAGCACACCATTATTAGTGTGTGCTGCAGAGCTATTGTAATAAGTATAACAAGTCTAATAAATCAGTCTAACTTCTAAACTCAGAGAGGAATATCCTCTCTTTCCTTGTCTCTTTCTATCTCAAAAAAGGAGTATAAGTCCAATTTGGACTTAGACTAAAAATTTAACATCCAGTTGTCGATTGCCAGCCTGTCAACTTGTCAATTAGAGATCAACCAGTGCTGAAGTAATAATTGGCCACTCATTTGCCTGGCTAACTGGTGTTTACAATGTCGTCAAACATCGCGAATTTTGCAGCACATAGGATTTTAGCATAATTATTCCTTATGTGCCCCCAGAAGAATATTTAGCAGAAATAAATAAATCCAAAGCTTATTTACATCAAACCTAAGTATGCCCCACAACTGGGTGTACAAGGCAATCGCAAATTGCAATGTAACACCAGATCTACACGAGAATGGCAAAGAGATCGCAGAATTGCGAACAAAGTGGAGGTCATCACTCTATCATCTAATCTCGGTGTGCATCAATCTAATGGGCCCTAAACCTGCTGGCAAAAATCAATATAAATGGTTGCTAGTGATTCTCGATCACTGCACTAAATATAGTTATTTCCCCTTGCCATGGCATCTGCATTTATGATAGTTGATAAGTTGCACGAGGTTTATTGTCGCTGGGGAGGACTTAAAAAAATAATCAGCAACAATGGCCCACATTTTGTCAGTACCATCTACAATTAATGGTGCGGAAAAGCCAACATTAAAGTGGCCACCACAAGTCCACACTGCCCTCAGGCCAATCCCACTGAAACAGTAAACAGGGATTTAAAGATGATGCTTATTATCTTCACGGCTGTGCATGCAAACTGGCCGAGATACATACATGACTTTGCTTATGCCATCAGG
>JAQFZN010000888.1:0-21347 GCA_034687075.1 Geophilus carpophagus | reverse complement strand
TTTTTTTTCTTGTTTTAGCAATGTGAAATGAAGAGCAACTGCTATATTGACATATGCATTATTCAGAGTTAATTAAAGAGTTACATGTTGCAAACAAACTTTCACTGATTAATAAATAAACAAACATTCGTACGTTTAAAGTTCATACTAATAAATAAATAAATATTTTGATTACTTGTCAAAAATGTACTGTCACAATAGTGGAATATTAAATAAGATTATGACATTTTGTAACTCTTGACACATTATCAAATAAGCGGAAATTCAGGTTGACTTCTTCAAAAGGTGAAAAGTAGGAAATTTAATTCATGACTTGATGCAATTGGAACCGTTTTTCCACTTGAAGAAACTCAAATTTGCCAACATCATCTTACATATACGTTAGCCGCACATCTTTTTTTAATTGCAAATAAACGTCAAATTTGATAGGATAAAAGTAAAATAAAAATGTTAGCAGTGACGGAATTGGAGCTGGGGGAAAGTTGTAATAAAATGTTAGATTTCATTTTGACCAATTGCATCTGTTTACTCGGTTCAGTTTTGGCCGAACGGGGTTTTATGGGAAGGAAATCAAAAGAAAAGAAGGGAGAGAGAGTAAAACCATCGCTTTCAATGAGAGAGGTCGGGAGCCAGGGACGTTTATCTGTCACGGGGGCCATTGCGTGCAGAGACGGCGGCCGAGCGCCTGAGCGTGACGTGTCATGGATCGTTGGTGTGGACTTCACAGTGTGAGGCAGGAGGAGTTGATGGGTGGAGATGTTCCCTTTCTGCAACTTCCCAGTTGTCAATCACACATGGGAGTGGCTCGTCACACAATTTTTTTTATTTTTTTTCTCTGTGGTTCTGCACGGGATGATTCTTAGTTGAATAAATATTTTTATAACTATTCTTCATGACAAGTTTGTTAAATAAATTTGAAAAGAAAAAAAAATAATATGTTAGCTGTTTTGCCCCTGGTGACCTCTTCATTTCGAGCCAAGTTTTAAGGACGTTTATGCATTTTGTCTCATATTTTATCTTTGCGGTTAAAGTTACACTCACACTTACTGTTATTTTTTTGCTGAAGACAAAAGAGAAGGGTTAAAGATAACCGAATCATTTTTGAAAAGTTCACACTACAGTGCTCAACTATATACTTGGAGCAAAGGCGAAACAAAAAAGGATAACAACCTTTGGCAGACACTGGCTCGGTGTCATTCTTTTAGTCTTTATCCCAAACACAAAAGAATAGGATTGTCTTGCATTTGCCATTCATAGAAAGCCGGATGGAGAATGATTGTGCAATTTTTAAAACAAGTTATATTTATCTTGGACAACAAGTTTTGTTGTTAGACGCCAGGCAACAATAACAACTTTTTTTTAGTTTTATTTCTTTTTGCAATCTTATTTTCAAGCACGTTGTGAAGAATTTCACTTTGCAATTTCAAATGGAAGATATTAATTCAAGTGGAAAGGTTTTATGTTGGCACAAATAATGTTTATTTAGGTAAAAATGAAAGTCATGTCTTTTTCCTGTATCAAAAATCACTTGAGAATTGGTGTGCAGTAGGTGGAGATGGGCTGCAAACAGGATTTTCGCAAATGGCTGGGTAATCACATTCCATCAGCAATGGTAGTTTTGCCACGGCAGTGGAGGAAATATGACAGCGACAATTCATTTCATGTAAGGAAAACGACGACGACCAGCAACGTGAAATGAAAAGTCTTCTTTGGCATGAAATTTTGGCAAAGCCAAAACCATTTATCAAGTAGAGGTTGCCCTTAAAGTGACAAGCTAAAAAGAAAAAAAAATCATCTTGAAAGTCTTAAGTGGAAATGCAAAAAAAAAGAAAAGAAAAACGTCGTTAGGTTTTGGTATGTGTTCATCAGAGAAATCAAAGTTGACGTAGTGTGGGCCAAATGATTTTTTTTAAGGCTCATGTCGACTAACTGTAAAGAGGATATCAGAGCTTATTGCCGGGACCGTCATGACGACAGGCAGGAGGCTTCAGCAAATGTGACAGCAGCCTTGGCCTGATGGGTTAACTCATAGTACACAGCTTGCTTGGCTTTTGTCAGTTGGGTTCGGTTGTATTACAAAATTGAAAGAGACTCTTCGTTTTTCTTTTCTTTTTAATGCACAATGTGGAGCACACAAACCAAAATAAAAAGTTGTAGAGTGAATTCGATAAAGTGTGTTGTAGTGGTCGGTTAATAACATGTCAATTCGGAATTCAAAGCTTGAAATTGTCGTTTGAAAAGAGGTAAAATATCGAACGTTGTTTGGTGCATGTTAAATCAATATCTGTAGAGATATTAAGGTTATGGTTATGTAAGTGTAATAGTAAAGTAAATCTTGAAAGAGAAAACATGGTCGGTTACTTGATGCAAAATAAATATTGCATATTGATATCAGTTTATTTAGTGGTCACTTAATATATTGTGAACAAGGTATAATAAAGCACTTTTTTATTGCAGTTTGATGATACTTCAGATGGAGTAATAAATTTTCTCTCAATTGTTTTCATTAATATTAGATTAAGAATCAATATTAGGTTAAGAAATTTGTTTAAAAAAAAGAAAGAAATTTTAATGTTAATAGGAAATCCCCTTTTTTGCTTGTTTAGGCGTTTTCGTAATTAGTAAAACCGTCACGTCAGTATTTTTTTGCTTATATTGAGACGAAAACCGTTGTTTAGTTAACAATGAACTGTTTTCGTCACCAGTTATAATTTAATATGAGAAATAATAAATTGATAGTAATTTTTTAATTCTTTACTAATTAGTTGGAGAATTGCGATTAATGCAAAGTTTTATTATTTAAATTTTTTTTAAAAGTTGTAATAATAAATGTCAAGTTTATCTTGACATTTAAAAATAATTGAAATATTTAATCAGGAAATATATTGAACATTATGCTTTTTACCTATTAATTAAAAAAAATATGAATAATGTCACTATCGAGCGCTTAAGACACATTAATCTTGATAATGTCTTCACCAATTAATTCAAGTGTCCGCAAGTAACGAGAATCAGTTTGTTGTGTGGTTAGTCAGTGGCATAGAAACGGTTTTCTTATCGCCTGCCTCTCTAAAGGGTTCTTCAATTACAAACTGTGAGTTCCAGTTAATTAACACAGTATTCTTCTTCAGGGCCTTATCTGGCGAGCTGTCTCAACCAGACCAAACGACGATTTTACTTATGTGTGTGTCCTTCCCATTACTCTCCTCGCCAGATGGGAAAGAATGGCCTAAAGGTCTCTCGGTTTGGGTCACCATCACGTGCATTAGACGACCATCATTCATTTCTATAAACCAAGATAGAATATTGCAGTCGAGATTTAGATAAGCCCCACTTTAGTCATCTGACGAGGGTTTTGTTGTTATTGCTCACATTCCTAGCAGGTGATGTTCCGTTATTAAAATTTAATTTGGCCCTATCGATGTCGACGTGTTGTTAAGAAACATTTGCGAAGCTATGCAGCAATCGAGAAGAAGAGAAATAAGATGAGCCGAAATAAGAGAACAGCAGATGATTCCAATTTTGAGTGTGAGAGTGAGTTTCGTGCTTGTAATTCCCGCACGTCAGATATATTCGCAAATCTCCTTTGAATTGGTCTACGGGGAGCCATTGTTCCATGCGAAGACGATATCAAGAAGAACAAGGCAAAGTAAGCTTCTCGGCTGCACAGATGGACAAGATAAGATCGTCTTGCACACTCCCTCCTTTTATTCTACCATGCCATACCCTTTTCTCTTACAGATCTCCTCCCACGCTTCAGGGGTGAACCGCCCAAACAATTTGGCCAGTTAGAAAAGAAGGCCTAACTTATCGTTAAAAAGATTGACAGCTCTAATCTGCAAGAATAAAACATTGTAGTTAAATTTCTTATCAATTATCTCACTTTTATTGCATAAAGTATTGGATTTTATCACACTTTTTAATATTTATAATAAAATATTTAACAATCAATTTTATTTTTAGTACTTAAACCCAATGTTTGAGGGGGTGGGGAAAGGAACATCAAGTCATTTACTGATGATTAATCTGTATGTGGATATGAGGGAGATTGCACGTGGTGTTAAGGGATTCTCAGAATATAATTAATCATTTGGTTGAGTTTCCTGGTGGCATTTTTTGTATATTGTATTCTTTTTCTTATTTTTTTTTTTAAATAAATGATTCTAGTATGTGCAAGGCGTTGTGGGAACTGTTAGATGCATATTTTATGTCACGTCTTATAAGGTGCCGTATAGGTTTTGGCTCTACTATACTAGGGTATAAATGTAAAACAGTGATAATGTTTAATTCATAGAGTGTATTTTATGAATGTAAGGAACATATTCACGATAAGCAATAAAATGGAACTTGGTACTTTTACGAATCTATATCATGTCAATTTAGCTTTCATGAAGGGGGTAATAACTTACTCTGATCTATTGCAGACCAGATGGTATGACTATAGGTTAAATTCAGATTACAAGAAGTTGCTTTTTATTACCGTTTTAATTTGGTTATAATACGAGAAATTTTTTTTTTAATTTTTATAAAACTTTTGGACAGATTTTTTGAAATATTTGTCAGATGTTTGTGAGCTATTTTCGAAAGTGTCACTTTTCTTCGCTTTGTCGTACTCATCATTTCAAAACATAGTGGCACTGCAGATGGGGGCATACGAGAGAAAAGTCACATTACCATATGGAAACCATTTGCGGTTGATAAGACGAAGCAGGTCATCTGTCTTTGCATTTGTCTGGAAGGAAAAGTGTTGCATAAAAGAATAAGAGTGCATACAGTGCAAATGGAAAAAGGGGACGAATAAACTGACAGTTGAATATCATCACGAAAGTGGCTTCCTATTGCATCCAAAATAACTAACAAAAGTTCTAACACTCGTTTTTATCTTAATTTTACAAGCTTCGCTTAAAAAAAAAGTTAAATTTACTGTGCGATCGATAAACATATTCTATAGTTTTATTACCTTAACCTCATTGATTATTTATTTACATATGTTTTTCCTTCTATCTTCTCGTGCATGCTTAAGTTTTCACGGTTGTCGAATTCTACTTTTTTCATGACTACCAATATTTTGTGATGATGCTCGATGTTCTCATCTAACGCATCTGAGGATCACCTGGCCTAATCGAATGATGGCTCCATCTTATCAAGGAGGGCAGGCACTTATGCTGAGAGATTCACATGATTATTTTATCGCCTCACGACATGCGTTCGTGCGTTTTAGAGTGTGCATGCGCTGTTGTGGACTTTTGCCATACCTCACTTCTACTCGCAACATTTCCCACGACGCCGGTTTTCATGTTACACAAAATGCAAAACGAAACCTGACATATGTCTCCATTTTTAAAATTCATTTTCTCAGCTGCTACACCAGACAAATAAGAAATTATTTTAATATTTATGCAAATGGAGAAACACACTCCCATACATTTTCACTCTAACTTTTACATATAACTGACTTTAAAATATAAAAAAGTGCAAATAGGAAATATATTTTTTTTTTTTTCAAAAAAAAAACTTTTTTTAATTGCAGAACCGCAGGGCAATGTATCTCCCCGAATATTGACTACCCAGACTGCTGTTCACGTTCGGCAAGGGGAAACAGCCATTTTATCTTGCGTCGCTCAAGGCTATCCTGTACCTAATACCACGTAAGTATTATCACATGTGGTGTACTAGTTGTTGTGTTTATTTTCTTTAGGTTTGTTAGTGACAGGAAGCAATTAAACCAACTGCACAACTCTAAAGAGCTGGCATTTTGTGATAAAAGTTTTTATTGTATGGGAATCCAATTCGGAATTTGTCACCGGTTGTGACCTTATCGTAAAAAGAATTCGCACTGGGACAATAGAAAGTCTCTGGTCAACATTCTAAGAATTTTCGAGTCCATCAAGGGAATACATTTTTATGGATAGGAGAACGGTATAAAGGAGACAGAGATGTATGAATTATGATGTGCTCCAGTTGGCCACTTTCTTTGCCACGTTTCGGCTCGTTGATCAAGAAAAGAGAGTAGGCTACGTTGCTTTTCCATTTGTCTTTTTTTTTCTATATTTCATAGTGGCAATGATGACTATCTACTGTCAACACTTCTTTTGATGGAGTTAATCGCATGGCTAACAAAAACCCATGACATCATATAAACCAATATTTTATTTCTTGTAGTGAAAGCTTTAGGATGGAATATTTTAGCTGCCCCCTTCTTCTTTGCGCAGATGTTGAGTAGAGATTACTGGATTGAGGTGTCGAATAAATCCTAAGTCGGCCAAACTTGCTAAGTTTGAGTTGATATGTGAGCATTTTCTTGATCACTGAAGGTTGACATGTTGTTGGTTGAGGTGTGCGCAGTTGTGATAGGTTTGTATTTGGTTTTTTGAATTGTCGAAAAGTTTAAAAATAGTTTGAAAATGTTATTTAAGAAATAGTAAGGAGAGAACATCGATTTTTCTTGAATGATATTTATCAGTTAAATCCTATTAGTTAGTCACATAGTAGAACATGTTGGGTCATGCTGGAACCAATCGATCGGTTGCTGGTGACTTTCATGTTCGCTTGTGGTCACCAGTTTCAGTCAAAGCAAAGCTTCTGGCAACTTACGAATGACCAGTCTTATGCGCTTGTTTAATGGTATTATTAATGATTATATATTTTGGCACAAAACTTACGGCGATTTAAATATTGAACATTTCAGGTATTTGCAATAGAACATCTGGTAATTGTGTCAATATTGGTACTGGAGATTTGTTGTAGCAAATCAGAAAGTTACTGCGGAATGAATTAATATGCTAAACTTTTAAAAACTACATGTTAGTGTACCAACCTTGATTAGATAAACATTAGCATTAGTAAATCATTTAATGTGATAACTTTAGTTTTGACGTAGATTAATTTGCTCTAAGAAAATACAACATGAAGAAAGAAAGGAGATGAGTCGGGAAGAAATAGTAAAGAAGTTATGTAACTTAAATCTTTTTTTCATTCAAATTAAAATGTGGCCATTGCATATAATGTAATAATCTTAGATGTAAAAAGGAAATGTGCAAATCACAGATGAGTATTTTATAGCATTAATGAAAGAATACAGATTGGCTGGATGATGAAAGTAAAGAAATTACTGGTAAATATGGCTACATGGCAAGTCACTAAAAAATTCAAGATAAAAAAAGGCAAAAAAAAAGCATGAGAGCTGTGTGATATTATGATTTAAAAAATAAAAAAACATAATACCACGGAGTGATTTTTTTTATATTATTGCCTTCAAGCTGAGACACCCAATTATTGTCTTGAGCTGAGCTAGATTTCCTTTCAGTATTGTTTTTTTTTATTTTCTTTATACTTTTTTTTCATATTTCTGTATGTGTGTGTTTCATGGGTTGGTTAACGGCTGCCTTGAGTTCTATCATAAGCTGCGATGACAATACTGATTCCCCGCTACCTGATGGAAGAAGGTATAATAATCCAAATAATGGGGAAATGCAAGCAAGCAAACATAGCCTAAGGTTCTGTCAAGGCAAACTGTCGATTGTTTACACTGTAAACACAATCAGTTATGCTATATGGAATATTTCATCCGCCCTTCTAATTCCAACTTTTATTGCTTTTTATATTGTAATTAATTTTTAATGCAAAGATAATTTAAAGCTGCAGTATGTTTGAACAGACAGGTAATTGAGATATCATTTTTTATTCTATTAATTTTGATGACCGAAAGATGGATTATTGACTCACGAGATGTTTACTAAAGACATTTAGACTGGATTACATGTTTAAGCACAGGTGGCCGTTGATGCGTTGCTTATGTACTTAGCCCGAAAAAGCGTGCCCATGGGTACAATGCAAGTGTATAGGACATGGTGTTATCGTAGGGAAAGGTCAAGTTGAATCCCATCAAGTTGCGATTTCAAGTTTGGCGCGCGTAACTTTAAGCTAATTTTAGCAGACGTTGATGTTGCTTGTGCCGTAAAACTTAATTGCCCTCTTTGCAAGAGGCTCAACGTCTCCATGAGGCGATATAAAAGAAGCAGCCATTGAAGAAAGAAAGCTGCGTGTTGGTGTGTGTTCGTATGTGTAGAGACAGTTCTGAGCTGCTTTATATTTTCTCATACAGCTTGCTGAGTATTGAAACTGATCGTATAACATGAGTTTTATACGAGTCAGTCTTTCATTTAATTACCCAGATTCTTTGGTAAAATCAATTTTATTGCTGGATTTTAAGAAGTCTGTTTTTCTCTTTCCTAGTGTTTGCCAAGAATATAAAGTCGAACAAAGATTTCTAAGTGTAAACAAGTTGGTATTGACATTTTAATGGCTTTCTCGTACAATAGATTGGGTAGAATTTTTTTTAATTTTAAACTATTAATATATTGAGAATGAGTTTTAATTTGATACCAAACAAAGGAATGGAGTTAAGCTTTAGTAATTAAGTAATTTGATGAAGGTTTGATTAAATTTAGAGAAAGTGTTTTATTACACAGATATTACTTCAGCAATTAGTTTGTTGTTTAAAGAATTCTGACTACGGTCTTTAGAGTTTATTATCAATTACAAATTTTTATAAGATTAAGGATATTAAGAATTTAGGTAATTTTAAGTCTTTACGGATAATAAAATGATGAGCTAGCAAATAAAGCAGTAATGAGGGAAGAGGTTGAGTAAACTAGATTAACGAATTGTTGCCCCAATATTCTGCGGTAGGAATAATTAGATTAGTGATAATAATGAATAATGAAAACAACTAGAATAAGTGCGGATGAAAGTTAAAATACTGTACTTCGAGTATACATATATTTTTGTATGTGGAAACAAACAAAAATTTATGTTTGGCACAACAAATCAAAAGAATATAATTTCAAAATAACAATTAAGTATTAAAAGATAATGCACATGTTATTTATTAAAAGAATAATTATTTTGATTTACGAAACCTTTATTTATTTGTTTTGATATTTTATTTGCCAGTAAAAAGCTAGTAAATATTTTTCACATTTATTTTATTGACATTTATGGCTGCATTGATTTTACATGAGTAAATAAAAAATTCAGATATCACGTCAACAAATTATAATATTTAATAATTTAAAGAATTTTTTTTATCGTACAATGACGTGTAAAATTTTCGTTCCCTTAGCTCCTAGGGCTCGTATACGATAAAAATGAAAAATTATTTTCGATGCAAATTTATGTCACGTTTGTTTTAACGCTCTGAACTGGTGCCATCGGATCAGAGTGGGTCGATTTGCTTCTCCAATTTTTTTTTGCTAGCAAATCATCTAGGGATGGGCCCTTGGTGCACGGGTGCGATCGCCTTTCTTCTAGATCGAAGAGAACCGATCTGTAGGCCTCGGTTTTGTTTTACCTTTGCCAATTGAAGAGTCTTTTTCTCTCTTCTTTTTCTCTTTTCCCCTGTGAGAACTGGCACCAGTCCAAGCGAGTGCAATCCAATTGCACAGAAGTAACGGGATTATATTTTCAGTCAAAGGATAACTAGACTGGACTAGCTTTCTATACTTTTTCTTTTTTTTAACTTTTTTTTTTATTTGTACTTGCTCAATTTCCTTCACTGCTATATCAATGGATGACTTTGCCAATGAATTACATTCCTACGACGAGATACAGATCCGGGGAAATGACAGATATTGCAGGACAAAGTTGTAATTCATTGCTTTGATGTCAGTTCGTTTGAAACCAATGCAAAGATGACAAAAATATATCCACTGAAGATTTACGTTGTAATAAAGAAGATAGAAGTTGACAATTGTTAGAAAATTATGTTTAATTAAGAAACGAAGGAAATTTTTTATTTCGATTTTTTATTGGCACGAATTAACTTCTTAGAATTGTTCAAAGTGAATCTAAATTACATATAAAATTGGTAATGAGGTCTATTAGTGGAACGCGTGATATTACGAGTTGTGTGAGAAAGTGTGGAAGCACTATATTGCACACTCTATTATCCATTATCAGTCATTTGGCAGGCAATTTATCGTTGGTGTGGACAAGAGGCTCCAAATGAATTCTACTTGGAAAGCGGGTCACATCAAAGTGTAATTGTCAGTGAGACCCGAAACTCTTATAAACAGCTTTCCAGCTGGCCAGCAACATCAACAACAGGACTTCAATTTGACGGTTAAGGTGTAGGGGTGGACCACACGCGTTACTTTAATGCAATACAGGAAAACTCCACGCCCTCCGATCTCTCTTGCACTTCCTTGTTCTGCTGACTGGGGTGTTTGGAGCAGCTGGCAAAATGTTGCCTGCGAGATATTGGGACATTTCCTCCTCTGTTTGATGGTGCTTCAAATTGATTAACAAGGCTGATATTTAATTGGATTTTCGGGTCGATTATTTTTCATTTCCTAACTCTTCGTTTTATTAATAATTTGCGAACACATTTTAAGCAATTCTTTCTATTTTAATATTTCTTTCTGTACTTTTAAAATTGTGCCAGTTGAATCCTATAGTTCACAGTATTTCTGTAACCTATTTGTCATTTTAGAGTTGGGAATTAGAAAGGCTTTAAATTTGCTAGTTTGAGTAATTTTATATTTACTTATTCAAAAATTCTTATTTAAAAATATTCAAAAGTATTCAGAAGTGTTCAAAAGTATTTCAAAACACTTTATCAAAAATTCAGGATATTAAATTTTATTTTTTTCACATTGTATGCGTTTGAGAATTTAAACATTTTTTACCAACAACAAGATTGGATTTTATTAAATTATAGAGAATATTTGTTTTACTAATATCATTACCTGCTTTTAAAATTTTAATACTGCATACTTGATAAATGATAAATTTAATGTAAAAGGATTTTATTTTTATGAGATTTTTATGTTTTCTTAAGTGGTTAGACGTTACTGTATTTACGATTATTTTATGAAAGCAACTTTATAGATTTGCATTTTCTAACTTTTAACGGTTGCAAAAGACAAAGTCAAAATAAGACTATTGACTGGCAAACGCCGAAGCAAGAAATGCCACACCTCCTCCTCCGTTTCATATTGCTGATAAACAGCAAGAGAAGCATGCTTGTCAATGTTCTATCCAACGGGAACAGCGGTAGGCTGGCGGAGCCTTGAGATAATAGTAATCTGCAGTGGTGGGAGCTGATAAGGGGCCAGAGGTTGGTTTGCGTAGAGGTCTGCGAGGCCTCTCAGATTTACGAGCTGCCGGAATGGAGTGGCCGATGCCGTTGAAACGAACAGATTGAGGCGAGAGCAGCATGCTACCCTGGTGACCCCTTTGAGTACTGAATGGAATCTTTCCTTCCGCCAGGGACTCGATCGTAAAGTAGTGTGCTTGTCTCTCTTTTCTCCATCAAGTGCCCGGTTGGAAAACTCAGTTTGCCTCGACGAAATGGTGATGGCTTAGGCTTGTGATCTTTTGATGTCTTTGCACTTTTTTTCTCCCCGAGACGATATAGAATAAAGATATGGTTTGGAATATAACTTATGAATGATGTACTCTATTTTTTCCTTAAAATTTTCGTCTGTTTCAATTTTCAATTTTTATTTCAAATGTCTTTTCTCTTATATCAAAACAATTACTTTTTATTCACATAACATTAAACTATAATCTTCGACTGGTGATATGTTTTTAATTAACTTTTTTCTTTGAATTTGTGTTTGATGTGCGATTGTTAAAATAAAAATTCTGAAGCGAAACGAAGCTGATACTAATGTCATATACATTTTGTTTTCTGCGAACTTGTAGACCTAATAATATAAATGGTACGATTTTATAGTGTCGTCCTCTTGTTCTTTCACTATCCATAAAACTTTCTTGTATAGGATAATTACAGTTCCCAGTAGAGAGGAGTCATAAAGTCCCTCCCTTTTACGACACAACGACTCACTTTACTTTTTTCTCTTTTCTTACTTTTTTTTTAAACTTTATACAGATGGTTCGTGAAGGGCAGCAAAGGAGATCTGCAACTACTTCGCTTAGGTGACAGGGTCAGCCAGAAAGTGGACGCACTAGTGATCCGAGGTGCTCGTGTGTCCGATTCAGGTATCTATGTTTGCGTCGCTAACAACCTGGTAGGAGCCGAACAAGCGGAGACTCTACTCACCGTTACAGGTCAGTGCAGTGTGATGATGGTAGTGGTTTGTAGAAATTGACTGCTTGGCGATTCGAGAGAGAGAGAATCACCAAATGGAGGAGAACCCCTGATGGGCAACACTATACACTCGAAGAGAGAATTGTTGAGGATTTGGGTTTTAGAATGTTGAGATTTCTCTTTTCATTTTTTTCATTTTAGTCACTTGGCAATAAAAATAAGGGGGTTGTAAAATAGGGCAGAATAAAAATCTAAATTAATAGAAGTTCACATGTTTCCATTTTACGCCAGCAGATATAAAAATATGTCGTGTACATGTGAACTGGTTTTGTAGTTGTAGTCGTAACAAATCAGGCTTATTTTGATATTTTCTTGGAAACTACATCGAGTTTCTTGGAAAAAGTATTAAACTTGAAGTGAGTTGGTATACCATATATGAACAAAGCATGTGGTAGTATAAATTTTGGAATTGAAATATGTCATAAAAATGATGTTCAAAGTGAATCAAGTTTGATTTTAATTTGACAGAGGAAATATAATATTTTATTAGTACGTTAAGTTTTATTGAATATTAAGTTAAAAAAGTATCAAATTAAATTTTTTTTTATCGTTTTCAATATTTTTTTTAGCTTTTCCAACTTCAAATTTAAAATAAATGAATTGATTTCAATGGAAGGCAGAAATCTTAATGCATGTTGGACGTATGAGAAGCAGTTTTCGTGATGACTTTTTCTCTTCATTTCTTTCTTCTATCAAATGACAGGAATAAAAAGTGTAAACTCCCTGCCCACAATAGTTGAGCCATGTAAGAGAGGAAATTTCTTTTTTCCTCAATCGATTGACCTGCACACATGAGGAAAAAACGAGTTTGTCGAGCACAGAGGTCCCTAATTGAATATGCGCGCGCTGACACTGATATTCTCACGTGCCATGTGAATGCCCTCATCGCTCCAGTCCCGCGATGGAAATTGAGAATACTCATGGGTCACTATATATAACTCGAATGAGGGGGCACTTCCCAAAACTGACCACTCTTCATCGACCGTTGTGATTGTGGTTCGGTTTTGAGTTTAAAATGGAATCAGCGAATCGGAGAAAGTCAAACTTGAGTCGCCATTTTCAATTTTATTCGAGTCTTAAATCACAAGAATTAAAATTGCAAGTCAGCAATGTGTTGATGTAGGATTGGACAATGTAAAATGAAAAGAAAAGATGTTTGCCAATGGCTACATTGAGTCGTTGAAAGGAAAAATAATAAAACAAAAGGAGGGAAAAAATTTATATCGGATGTGTGCACGCTTGAATTATTTGAGAATTTAAAGAGCATTGTGTTTGAACATGCATGGATGGCCTCCTTCTACACTCTGAGAGGGGGAAATGTCGGACGATGTAATATTTACATAGGCATTTGCGTGCAAATAGTGCATCTCTGGAGTGCGGAATAAAATTGAAAGATGAAGCGAGTAGAAGAGAAAAAAAGCATTTCTATGGTATTCAATTTTCTTCGTCAATTTTGGACGCAAAGGATTAAAACTTTATTTGTTTCAGATACTTTTTCAATTGATACTCATATTTCAGTTTTATAATTAAAAAAGAAATAAGATGATGTGATATGCAATCTTTTGATTGTTTTTTTAATTTTATGCTAGTTCATAATTTTATGGTTTTAATTTTTTTTATTTAGTAATGTGAGAATTCAGTTTGAGAAAAAAATTCAATTAAATTTGTTATACTGCCCTTCGGCTTTTCTGCAATGCACTTCTTAGTGTACAGCTAGAAATTTCAAACATTTTTATATACACATAAAATTAATAGCAATTATTAATATACACAATTAATTGTGCAATAAATACTTGCTTTTAACGTTGTTTTAATAAATTATTGATTAAATTCTTTAAATGTTTAAGGAGTTTGATCTTATTATTAATTTTTGTAGTACATTTATATTTTTTAATTTACTAAACTACATTTTTGAAAATAATTTTAATTTCAAAAATTAATTTTTCGAATTTCTAGTACTTGGATATAAATTTTATTTTAAATTTTTTTTTTACATTTAATTTACGTGTTTGCATCGTCAAATTATCATCAATGTTTCTTAATATCAAAAATTTTATTCTGGGAAAAAATTAGCCATTAAAAATTATGACCTAGTTTAACTCTCAATTGCAGCAGTAGATTTAAATTGGGATATTTTTAGCTGTTTCAGTGAGACCATTGATTTATTTTATTATCTACTATTCTGATGTTAGCTTAGTATTGTGTTGAAAAAGAAAAAGAATCAAGTGTATGCTTTTGATAGATCCATCGGTCGGCGATTGGTTTTTTCTTTTTTTCACCTTCTTTTCCCCTTACATTTTCTTTCTACACTCGCAAAGCAGTTTAAAATCTCATTTTAGAACAGGTGCACCTTTGCGTCAAGCTTTACGGAGCTCTGCACCATCTTTAGAAACCCAGTGGGAGAAGTATTTGGTTTTTATGTGAAGAATTCGCTTTGTTCTCAATTCGATTTGTTGGGAGCAAAACTGGTAGATATTTTATTATGATTTTACAAAGATCAAGTAACGGATAATTTATTTTAAATCTTTATAAAATTCAAATTTAAGAACGATATAGGAAGATATGGTGGAAGTTAACCATAATGGTTACCGATTTCTTAAAATCAGGCGATGCGCTTCACAAAACGACAGATTCGTAAAAGCAACACATGCAAATGGATTTCTGGTTTGGTGTGTAGCCACATGTGCATTGAGTTTGAAATCGAATTTTTCAAGGTTCATATGAAGGGAATAATTTTCTGAAACACTGCCTTACTAAAGACTCGAACTCGCAATAAAATTTCTTTGTAGCTTTTAAGCTACGAGATTGAATCTCATGTATACATGGATCACTTGGAAATTGATTTTCTACAGCTGATTAAATTTCATATCATGAAAATATGCACCCTTTCGCGTCTTCTTTTTGTGCTTCATCCGTATCTCTTACTATGCCCCTCACCACCCATTTCTTTTTTTTTTCTTGTCAAAAATATGACGAGGGGAGGAAAAAGATAAAATTGAATTGTAACCATCCTGATTACATTGAGAGGAATTGTTTTTCTACTTTCTTCTTTCTCATTTTTCAGTTTTCAGTTTTTATCGGGGGATCAATCAAGTAAATGTTTTCTAAGTGATCATTTCTTTTTTGTTTTTACTTTATTGCGATGAATTAGTGTCTGCTGCAATAGATTTATTTTTAGGTTCAAAATATAGCGAATACATTAATGTTATATAAGTTTAAGCTAATGGGGGATTTTAGTATTTGGAACTTAATAATCGGATTTTTGGCTAAAACTGCCATTTTGGAAATGTTAATGGAATTTCAAAACATTTTTAGACATAGATATTTTTTTCATTTAAGTCAACAAAGCCGATTAACAGTTGTTTGTGAAAAATCCTTCATTTAAAATAGCCACAGTATTTTTTTTCTCTGAAATTTAAAAACACTTAAAGGAATATTAGATAAAATTTTAATGTTATCGGGGCAAGAAGCTTATTTTGTTGAAACTAGTTATCAATTCCGATTTCTAGTTTTGTGTAGGATATATAACTATATGTGGAAGTATAATCTGTAATTGATTATTTAAAAAAACTTAAATGTCTGAACATATTTGGCGTTACAACATTTTTTTTATTTCTAACAAGAAAATAATTATTTTTTCTCTGTCCTAAAAACAAACAAAAAATACGGGTTGCAGCGGTTTTTTGTTAAAAATTAATTAGAAAATATAATGTGTAAACAACATTTGGTAATGTCAACTTTAAAATTCGATATGTGAACGTTTGTTCTTAGAGGAAATGTTAGAGTGAGACCTTTTTCTTTCTTTTCTTTGTCCTTTGTAGCTCCCCTGCACGCCAAGATTGAACCGGCAATACTCGTGGCCGAGATTAAGAAACCTGCGGCGTTTGCGTGTGTAATTTCGGGATCGCCCGTCAGCTCCGTGACGTGGATGAAAGATGGCAAACCCATAGTCTCTCCGAAGCCCGTCAGAGCTGCTTATAACGAGAAGTTTCGCATCGAGTCTGTGTCGACCGAAGACCGAGGGATGTACCAATGCATCGTAGAAAATGATTACCAAATCCGTCAGGCGGCGGCCGAACTTCGACTCGGAGGTAAGATATGACTAGACTAACAACTTTAAAAGTTACAATACGAATTTCGACTGGCACCACCATGTTTTAACTTGTAATTCTATAGTTTTAGTTTATGGACGCGTTGTGTTGGTATTTTGCACAAATGCACAAATGCTATCAAATAACACTGATGGTTGGGCATTTCGTTGAGAGTCTTTATGCAAAGGCAAGCTGAGACATTCCAAACTGAAATCCAATATTTCCCTCTCCATGAAATCTGAATCCTATTCATGTGCTTCCTAATAACATATGCATCTAACCTCACACACTCCAGTTTTCAACATAAGGACCAATGCATGCCATTTATTAAAACTTCAAACCTCTATTTTTAGAGATTCGTTTTGCTATCATATAATTGGATAATTGTAATTAAAAGTTTAGATGTTTATATTTCTTTTATAGTGTAATAAAAGGTGATATGTAATATGAAGTTGTTAAATAGGAATATTTTAAAATTAAAGCGTACATTGTTAACTGCGAATTTAGCCGAATAGGGTTAGTGTTCGGTTAGCTTTTCCATTAAATGTACGACTATGTTATAAAAGAAGTAAAAGGTTGGTTTTAAACCATAGCCAATGGCCATTCTGTTTTTCGAAGAGTTGCTACCAGAGGGCATAAGTGCTTTTAAGTAAAATCAATAAAAGGGATGATGCCATGAGAATAGAAGGAAGTTTGTGCTGCAGCATGCTTCAATTCCTCATTATTGATGTATTTTTTCACTATATTTAAATCAAAATTTAAGGTTGAAATGTGTAAATTATAAATTTAAAATGAAAAAATTTTCCCAAAAAATAAAAAGAAAAAAGAATTGAATTTTTTATATATCTTTTCTTTATTTTTTAACTTTTTTTCGCTTTTCCAATTTGAATTAATCGATATGGAAAAGAAATAGCGATGGATTTAGTTGTCTTCTCGCTTTTCTAGTGAAGCGTAGAAATGAACACAAGGTGGAAATAATTCATTTAAATGAGTCTGCACTTCAGTTGAGTAGTATACACGATGGAAATCGGGTTCCACCACGTTGAGTTCACTTTCTACTCCATCTCGTGCTTTGCCATCCGTGTTCCATCGTTCTTAATTTTTTGGTTTTGTTCACTCTGATCATTTTTATTTCCCGCTGCTTTTTGATGATAGTGTGTGCGTCTGCTTTTCCTGTTTTTTAACATATTGCAATTAGCATACAGCAATTTTCAAATAAGCTTGAAACGACCAGTTTATTTGGTAGAGCCGAGTGTAATGAGAAGTCGCCTTTTGCTCCTGATTTGCTCTCATTACAGCATTTTCCCCTCCAAAGTACCTCCTGTGCTGAATGGATGGTCAAGCGGAAATAATGTCACGTATCACGGTTGCTATGGTGACCGCACAGGCACAAGACATCTCATGATGTTTGTGATGCAGCAGGAGATTATGGTGAATTTTATCGAGATGTTATTACTGTCTGGAAATAAAATAGAATAAAATTTCGAAAAATGTCCTTGTTCCATTTTTTTAAAAATATATTTCAACCTGAATTTAAGCCCAAGAGAAAATGTAAATATTTATCTATAATTAACTGCGAGGAAATCATGCGGAAAGCTGGGGAAACATCAAATTTTGATTATATGACGTTAGTTGGTGTCTGCAGAGTGTGAGCGATTAACCCTCTTAACCTGAGATTAAGATTTGAAAGTGGAAGGTAGGGGAGTGTTACATCATTTTCCCTGCCCTCTTTTCTTTATTCTTTGACAGTTAACTCACATGGGTTTTGAAATCACTGTTCTTGAAATTATCGCTCTCTCGCCATGTTACGCTTTGGCCTTTGCTATAGAGAGAGAAAAGAGGAGTTCGGTGCGCCTTTTTGGCTCTCTGTTGGAAGTCCTTATCAAAGCAGTAGTGCCAAAAGAGGAGACAACCTTCCCTTCCCTCCACGCACTGGGATGCACGGTGCCGATACGAACCGCCAACCGTCTCCTGGTATCGTTTCTTCCACGTGGCTGCTTCCATTGTGCGTGGATTCAATGTTCAGTTGAAGAGTGGAGATCACAGAAAGAAAAGTTTTCTTACAAAATAAAAGTAAAAATTCATTTGTTACGTTGATTGGGTTGATGTGCATGTCACATAGGGGTAATTCACCTTTGACTTGGTAGAAATTGGATTATTGCATGCGTTTGTTGATAGAGTTTTACTTTATTAACATTGCTGCATTGCCTTTAGCATTATTTTATGCATAATTTTATTGAAAGCTGTGAAATATATTACAATTTTTTTTTGTATGCAGGAATTTAATATGTACATTTAATGTCAATATTTGAGTTTGATTTTAATCATACTTTTGTAAATCGATAGTTATTTATTATTTGGAACAATATTTATGTATGCATTTATGTCATAATCAAATCTAGAGGAGAAAGAGAGGTAAAAGGAAAGAGCTTAAAGCAAAACAAGTTGAAAGTGAATGGAATGTGTAGACTTAACTTATAGATTTGCTCGAGTGCATCGTGTCTTTTAGGCTAAGAAATAGCCTTACAAGCAAAGTAAAAGAGTGAACTCTCTTTCGAGTGACATGTTCACTTGAAGAGAGAGCGAAGAGAGAAAGAAGTAAGGCGTTCAAGCCATCGTCAACGAATCGATCCAACGCATTTCGCTACGATGAACCATCCATATCGACTTTTGGGCAGCACAACCAATCGAAAATTTTTGCTCTTCACATCGATTGGCACAAGTGACACTGTTAAGATCATTATCCTGTCATATTTTTTTTTATTTCTATTTTGTCATTCTGCAATTGTGACATTTCTGGCAGGTTCTTAAAGTTAAAGCTCAAACTTAAATGTTTTAATAATTTAAATTTTTAAAAAAAATATCTTTTCAAGTGTTTATTAATATTTTAAAACATTGAATGACACTATTGTTTTGAATTATTAAAAAAAAGAAATGTATAAGGAATTAAAAGATTGACTCGTCATGTGCCTTCAACTGCCCACAAGAAAATCGTTGGCAAATGCAATGCCCGAGGTTGTAAGCATCTTTTCTTTTGCTTTTCTACAGGATTAATGGAATTAGTGTCTTTCCTCGAGGGATGAATGTCTCTCTTCAGGCACTGGCTTTCAGGTCTTCTTTACATCAAGAGCTAGATGAAATGCACTAGCCCCAAATGGAAAGCCTAAAGAAAAAAAATTAGAGAATTATAAAAGAAGTGGAAAATGTCAAGGGATTGAAAAGCATTTGACCTTTAATTGGAGTTGAAATTAGATTTAACATCGTTTTTTTTTTCAAGTATGTAGATAAAATTAATTCCAGATTTAATTATAAACAATTAAACTTATCTGTAATAATTATATTTCTTGAATTCGATTTGAAGGTAAAATATAGTATGCATTATACTTAAACATGTATATCTTCAACAAAAGGGAAGAAAACGCGGTAGAGAGCAAATTGAATTTTTCCAATAAGCAGAATAAGAGTAAATTCGATTTCCTGACCAGAACTACGCTATTCAGCTTTTTTTTTAATATACAATGTTTCTTACATTTCCTAATTTATTAACTGAAAAAGTTTTATTTATTAGTAATAAGCTTATATCCTTTCAATATTAAATAAACTTGTTTTAGAAATAAGGCTTTTTTATTTCTCTTATTACCTTTTTTTTGCTAGAAATAAATTTTTTGATCCATTTGTTGCTTAGCAACTGATTCAACCTTCAGGTATAAACAGTAAAGTTTATTCCAACTTGTTTACTTATTCTCTGTGATGATTCCAAGTGTTTATTTATTTATTTGGTATGTGCTTTGAAGAAGCAATAATTTTTCTTTTCTTTCTTTTTTTGGTTAACCATAATATTCTATTAAGACCTATATATAGTTTGAAGTTGAGATTTTTATCACTCAATTAGCAGGTAATTGAAATTTACTGTCATGCATAAATAACCTTTTCCTCATTTTACTCACGGGGGTTTAGTCTAATGTTCTTTTCCAAATAACGGTTTGGTATTTAACGTTATTTTATGATTAAGAGGTTAATTTCTAAACTATCTGCCTTCCAAGTCGCTATCCATTTCTTTTCAGGCTAACCGCAACCCCAAAAATTTTTTCTCTACTTAATCTACATATCAATTGATGTTTTCTGGAATAAAATGTGATGAAATTGTAAAAATTTCTTTTTCATTACAAAGTCTTTTCCTCCTCCTTTTTTTCTTTTTTTTTTGGAAATGTGCCATATATTTTGTTTGTGTTTGTGCCGTTTTGACGTCTGCCATTCATTCGTGCGCCAGTCTGTCTCTAGTCATGACAGGCGGGCTACCAAGCGAATTTCCGGCCTACAGAGCCTCCCACGAGCCGTAAGAAATAGAAATGGAACTTGGGAGTTGCCTTGGTTGCAGCTAAAAATTTCAAATATCTCTTCCATACGTAGATTTTTTTATGTTCCCCACAATCTTTCTTCTACTACTTAATCTGCTACAAATCTGCCCCTCGTATTTCTTTTTTACGCCACTCGAACGCTACCCCGCTTCATCTTTAGCTTGGCTTTTCTGCATGTCCAAAATGCATGGCGTACAGCGAAGCCGACTGGAAATTTATGATTCAGTCCGAGCCGAGCTGAGGCCAGATCTCGTAGTCGCACCCTAACATTCATCACGTGGGTGTGTTGAGGAAGTTGAGGGTTGCAATAGTCACTGATGCAAAAGCCAGACCTACAAGCCAAAAAAATACAACAAAGAAAATGCAAACTCAACCAACATTCTTTATAATTCACCCTCTTTCCGTAATTTTTTCTCTTTATCTTTTTTCTCTCTCTCTGGGTTACAAAGCACTGTATTTTTTTGTGTTTTTTCTTTTCTTTGTGAGTCTAAGCACTTTTCAGTCCATTCGGCATTAAGTTAGGGATTGAGTTTGTTGTAAATGTAAAGTAAGCCGAAGCTGACAAACGAGAATTGTAATGGTGTTTTCAAGCATAGATAAGCATTACATCTTGACTCTGTGTCTTTGCATATTATTTTTGCATAATTTAAGTACTGTATAATGATACATTTCAATTCAATTTAATTTAAAGTTTTAAATAGTATTTTTTTCGTTTTTATAAACTGCCGTAATACTTTATCAATTTTGTGACCACTTTATTTATCCCATTTTATCCTTTTCTTT
>JAQFZN010000887.1:0-21353 GCA_034687075.1 Geophilus carpophagus | reverse complement strand
CTCTGAAGCTGGAACCTAGCCTCTGAAGCTGGAACCTAGCCTCTGAAGCTGGAACCTAGCCTCTGAAGCTGGAACCTAGCCTCTGAAGCTGGAACCTGGATTCTGAAGCTGGAACCTGGATTCTGCAGCTAGAACCTAGACTCTGCAACCAAGACCTGGCCTCTGTGGCCGGAAGCTGTTTATTTAAGCCATGATCTGGCCCTAAAGCTGGGATATAATTTCGAAGGCTGAAGACCTGATCTCTAAAACTAATATCTTTTTTTAATATCTTATGTTACACATTTTCAGGTAAAAATAAAAATGTTAAGTCCAAATGCCATGCATTTATAAATACATGGTGCTATATGTGACTTTATTTGTGATTGTGGCAATAAGTTCTTTCTATTATTTCATCGATAATTTGATCCAAAACAATGTAGATCAACTACACAAGCAAGGTTTAAAAGCCTTTGCAAAAAGAAATAGATGGACAATTAAAAAGTAAAAATACAGGAAAAACTAAAAAATAATTATACAGTATCTACCTTGTGTTAATAAATTGTATTAATGTTATTTGAATATTTTGATTAATTGGATAACCGGGACAATGTTGGGTAACTCAGCTAGTATATTATATTTTTGATTTAAATACATTCATTCACATCAAAAACATCAAAATTATTACAACATTTTTTTCTACTTTATTTTCTGTGGCCCCTAATGAGTGGGGGCCCTAAACCACTGCTTATTTTGCTTATACATAAATCTGGCCCTGCCTACCACCCTCCTATAGGCATTACCATCTAACATGCTACTCCAGCTTGAAAACTGTTTTGTCAGCTTTCAACTGGATTGTTTGTTCATGGGAACTCATTCCTTGTTTGCTGGTACATATTCTAAATCCTAATGTCAAAGGACCAATAAATGAAAGAAACAACCTTTAATTCCTGCATCCTAATTCGAAATCAGTCATTAAACATCTAGGATTTAATCCAAAACAGTTTAGAATTTTCTTCAGAACAGTTATGTACATTGTTTGTTGTTTGTTTAGTAGAAGAACATATATAAAATACATGGAATTGTGCTATCAGTTGTAAAAGCAAGTACACTACGCACTGCATTAAACATTGTTAAACTTTAAATATTTTTAATTTCAATGCAATAAATCAAAATAGCAATAATTCTCAAAATTTGTTGTTATTTGCAATTGCAAATAGCTTGAAAACAATTGGTCATGACCTTATTACTAGGTTTGAACATCCTTTTAAATGTATAATTTATAATGTATACGGAGACGAGTTCGTAACGACCTAATCTAATCTAATCTAATCTAATTACGCAATAACATTAAATCGATCATAATTACAATCCTTGTCAAATCAAGGCGTCAGATCATCCTAAATGTCAATTTGATGTCTGAATCTGACAAAATTCCCAATTGGCTAATGGATAAACACAGATAAGTCTCATCATGTTGGATGTTCAATAATTAAAGTATAAAATTTAAAGTTTATAAAATCCAGAAAGTTTTTTAGAACAGTACAAGAATAATAATTTAAAAAGACATTTTGAAAGCTTAAACTGTAAAACATTAAAGAATACTAGAAGTAGCTTTAAGGATTTTAATGACATTTTATGATAAACCAATAATTTCATCTGTCTTTAAAAAGTTGTTTCCTGATTTTGTTCCCTTTAGAATAAAATTTTATCTATTTGGATTTTCGTTTGTAATTTCAGTACAAAGTTATGAAATAAATATTTAATGCGTGTCTAGCAGACATTGTCTGTTGGATTCAGTTAGATAAGTCATTAAAAATTAAACGAAGCCAGATTATGTTTAAGATATAACATTAGAGCAAAGAAGACTTGAGTGCATTCACAAAGAAGAATCTTTGTACAAAAGAGTGATTTATATTGATTCTACAATAATAAAATTTGAATAAGTTTATTTACTTAATGCTTAGTTCACACTGGTGTTCCCACTGTTCAGTAACATAAGATGGCTGTGCAATGCATTATTGGATTGAAATCCCAAAACTTAATGTAAGTTCTTACTAAGGGAGTTTGTGCAAGACAACGTAAAGTGGCCCGATACACTAAAAAAGAAATGATACACTTCTATCGTTAGTGTTATCGTTTGAATTTATTTGTCATTTGTGCATGTGGCAATTTTAGTCTTAACACTATTACTTGTTCTCAACTAACAATACAAGTTCAAAAAAATTCACTCGGTTACAACCGGTTGAGTTTTTTTGTCTAATTATAAGTAATCGTTGTTACAGAATAATGTTCCTATATGTGATTGGCTACGCTATTTTTCATATTTAGCATAACAAATACTCAAAACGAAAACGATATAATCATATCGGCACAATAATATCGTTATCGCATATCGTTTTGTTGTAACGATGTGCTGCACAAACTCCCTATTTTGAAGTAAGAAGTAAAGTAACTTAATAATTTACATCCAACCAATGAGAATACAGTTTGCAATCTCCATGGAAAAAAGATTATATGAGAAATTGTGTGATTTGTGTCCTCCATCCAACAATGTCTATTATTATGATTGGTTGTTTTCTAATTATTTCAGTAAGCAATGTGAACAAGAACTTACGTTACGTTACTTTTCTTATGTTACGTTATGTCTCAGTGTGAACTAAGCATAACTTTTATTTATAAATACATTCTGAAAGTATTGTTTATAAATCTCAATCTAGAAATGCATTTACAGTTCTTGTACTGCTGAGTGAGTACAGTAAACAGTGTTTACCAAATTAATTCCTAATATAAAATTACTAACTTTTTAAAATGATAAATTAATTTAATGGAGTCT
Organism: Geophilus carpophagus; assembly: GCA_034687075.1. NCBI lineage: Eukaryota > Metazoa > Arthropoda > Chilopoda > Geophilomorpha > Geophilidae > Geophilus > Geophilus carpophagus. The sequence continues at coordinate 18,541 of JAQFZN010000887.1, read as the reverse complement.
TAGAATCATTTTGGCTTTTAGTAATCATATGTGTTCTTGACTCATAAGTTCTACTCTTCTGGAAACTCTAACGACCCAAAATTCAATTTAGCACTGTCAATCACATGACTACTAGCACTATCAACCAGGTAAACTGTTTGGCAAATGCTTGTTGATGATGTGTTTATGTTCTCCTTGCCTGTCCATCAATGTCTGGATTGCAACGAGTTATTTGCACACGAAGAAAAAAGTATTTCTTCGTACATCATAAATACTGATACTGAAATATTGACTCGAAAGGACATTCGTCTAATAATGCGGGTAAGAAATCCAATAGAAAAAAAGGAATAAACTTCATTTGCAATAGAGCAATCCACAAATGCTATGTAAACATAACCGTGGTTACGGATGGAAAAATGTCTCTCTGCACTTTATTGATTAAAAAACTATTGTCAACATTTCTTTGTCGACGATTCGAATGCATTAATCAATCAATTTCAATTGTATAAAATTAAACGATTGCACTCAATTTGAAACATGATTGTAAAAGGTGATCATTGAAATCAGTCTTGACTGCTTAAATCATTGAAAATGTGTTGCTTTTTCATTAATTTGATATAAATTGTCAAATTTTCTTGTATTTACTCTTTTTTTCTTTAAATTTGCAATTTTATTTCAACAGAATTTGCATGGACACGATATTTTCTTGTTTGTGTATACACAAAAATAAGTTTTCTAAGTTTGCTACTTTCAGTGAAAGTGCTGTAATTAATTTTTATTTCGTTTGTTTATCAGAAAATAAGATAAAATAAGCTGCTATTTTTTTCATTCATCAAGTAAAGTAGCGTTGTGATCTCGTAAAGATAGAGCCAAAAAAAATAACTCCAATGTTGCAATTCACTGAGCCTGCACATTAGCCCTCTAAGATAAGTTAGCAGATTTGGAAAAGCAAAAAAAATAACAAAAACAGAAAGAAAAAAGTTGATCCATTAGATGTGCTGTTAGCTTGTATGAAAAGGCCACTGAATTAAATGCATTAAAGAGTACGTGTACAACATATTGCATTTGACAAATGGCATTTGAGTTGTGTTTCTAAAATCTAATTAATCTAGAGCAGCGTTTCTTACACTGTGGTTCGCAGACCCCTGGAGTCCGGGGTCACGAATGACTTAGGAAAAACATTACGACCCTACTAAATCTATAATTAATAATTTTGTTTGTTTTTCTACTCAAGAAAATTGTAAGAAAACACTTTTTGAAAGATATCCTAAGTACAATAATGTATTAAGAAATGCTGATTTAGAGTTTATTTGAAAGTTAGCGAAAACTTGAGGCCAAGTTAAAAACGCACAAACATAAATTTTATTTTCTGAAATAAGTTGATGGAAGTCTGCTACATAGTATAGGTCGCTTAGACACGATGAAATCAGCAGAGTTCCATTAAAAATTATTGTACAAGGTCAATCAATCCCATGCCGCGTAGGTACGACCTAACGCGGCATGGAATCAGCAGACGTCCGATAAAAATGAGTTTCCGAGGGTCAGCCAATTTCATGCCACATTTCATGCAGTGTCGGCATAATTGGACAGCCCTTGACCTATTAGCTGCCGAGACAGCTTTTTTGAGTCAGTCGATTAGGAAAATCTGTATTACTGAGCAAAGAAATCTAATTTTTAAATCTATTTTAAACTTGGTAACATGTAGAATCAAAAATAGTTTCAAACTAAAAACCAACCTTTAATACTAATATATACACAAACCGAGTTTTGTATTTCACTATTTAACTTGGATAGCAATATTTAATATCCAGTTTTATACATTGGCTATGTGAATAAACAAATGCTGTGTTGACATAGTAAAAAGAAATATTGGTAAAATTAGGTAAATAATTTTATAGTTCAATTTTGTATAAGCAACTATTCAATCAACTTCTAACAAAATGCCTGTCAACCTAGTAAAGTATGGTCAGTTTCTGCATTGGCTTAACATTAATCTCTACTAACATTACTTAAGTCACCATCTTTGGTGACAATCTCTTAAGCTTATTGTATGTTAAGTAAATGAACAACCAATCTCATATCTTGATTGTTTTGATTAATAATTCAACACAGTAAAGGCAAGGAAAACATTTCTCAATAAATTCTAATTTTATATCACTTTGAACTTCTTAAAATACAAATTAGCGTTAATTTCACTGCAGTACTAATCAGATGCATAATTCAAATAAGCCTCAGTAATCACTCTTAACCTAAGCTAAGTTAATTTAGATGTAATTGTACAAATAAATTACTAATCAATCCCGTGTTTTGTTGTATTATTTTATTTAGAACTATTCATTACATATTTAAAGCACTTTCAGAGTCTGATTTAAGTCATTTTCTCATTTATATCACACGTCTCTTTTAATAGTCTTACATAAACCGTAAATCTTTCTTAAATAAGTCATACAATAAGCGAAGAAAGATATTTCAGTTTCATTTACTACACATAAAATACTATACGTTATTTACTACCAAACCAAACCCATAAGGGAGTTGACCCAATCATTTCAGGCGAGTTGTAATTACTGCTAGAATCGCTATTGGATGTAATTTGATCTTATTGGCTACGATATTTTTTTCCTTAGAATAATTTAATCATTTGCCCTTCTGCTTCACTTCTTTCATCCATTCAACATACCACGCTCAACTAAACTCAATCAAATTGCAATTTTAAAACCTGCACCTATCAAAATGTTGGCAATTTTAAAAATGGCTGTTTTTTTTTTAAATACCGTACTGGACTTAATCAATTTCTTAATTAAATTTAAAAAGTTAATAAGTGCAAATTTCACTAGGGGCTATAAACATATTTCAATGCCTTACTTTGTTGCTGACTCTGAAAAGGGGCAAACAAGTAAAAAAATTCTCCACCAGGGAGCACTACTTGTTATCTTGTCAACACGGGCCTAGTAATAAGCGTAAATCTAGATGACGAATCACTGGGAATTCATCTTTAAATTAAGGCCATACTAGCACATGTGTGCCTCTGATGTATTTCCTTTGATTTGCTGCCTCCATAATTAAACTATAGCTAATGAAGTTGAAGATAAAGCAGTAGCTTGATTTAGGCAACAAGCAATAAACTCAATATCTACACTTTATATTGAATAAAATATTATTAAAAATATTATTAAGATTATTGATTAACCCACTAAAAATCAATAATTTTAATTTACACGTTTTAGAAGCCACATATTTCTGTTTCATGTTATTTCTGAGAATTAATAAGTAGAGGTGACCTCTCTCTTAGGCAGAAGAGTTGTGCTGCAGGAAAGTTTAAGTAAAAGAGTTGTGTTGCAGGGAAGTTTAGGCAGAAGAGTTGTGCTGCAGGAAAGTTTAGGCAGCGAGAGAGCTCTGTATTGCAGGAAAGTTTAAGGTGTTTGTGAAGTCAGCCTAACATTTATCGTAAATATTTTTATTATCATGATTTTTTCTTATTCAAGTAAGAAAAAAGTGTGTGTACATTTGAATTAACTATTACATTAAAATATTGAATAATCAGGTAATCTAATAGTGTAATTTTACATCTTTACTGTAAATATCCTTTAATACACTTGTAAATTTATTTAAGAAGAAACAAATAAGTGTTGTAAATACCGAAATTTAATTTTACATTTTTTTAAAACAATTTTTAAAAAAAATTAACAGAAGCATCTAACTTTAAAACATTTCTTCCAGCTTACACACATTTCTCATTTCTGTAAACAGACACCTTTTACCAGCTCAATTTTTATATTAGCTAAATCAAATAAACCTTTGTTAAAGTAAATAAATAAATAAAAAAAATACCTCATAAGCTAATTGAATTTAAATTTTAGATGTACATTAAATTTAATATATTTTTATTTAATTTGAGTTTACTCGGTGTTTCTTTCCTGAAAAATTCAACACAAATACTGTATGACGGACAGATGTGTCTCCTAAGTGCCATTACAACCTGTTATTTTTATATTTATTTTTGATTTATGAATATAAAAGTCCCACATATTAAAACCCTCTCACGGTGCACTATAAGAATAGCAAGCAAGAGACCGACTAAAATGAATTTGTCCCTGCGGGTTAATACGTCACGGCTCCGGGTTACTAGTTTACTGAAATTAACTGTCGGGTCGTCAGCCCACGACATCATTAAGGTTTCATGACTCTCTTAAATCTTGTAGAAGAAAACCTACGCTACTGGACTGCACACTTTTCAAATTTTCATATCCTCTGATAGCATTAAATTTGATTTACAAACCACGATCGCATTTTCAAATTGCATTTTTAAAAGTGTACAAATTTTGCCACCAGACGAAGAAATTAGATTTCAAACTCGATATCTAATACATCCGATTTACGTAATGATATTTCCTTGGATATCTGAGTTAAAGTTGTTTAAACAAAATTAGGATGTAATATTATTGGATTCAGAGATTTAAATCAAACAAAGATGCGTGTAAGTTTCCACATTATTTCGACTCAGAGACTACGCACCGTTGCCATGTTAACGGGCACAATTTCCAGTCTCGTGCACCAAAATTAGGGTAGTTTGCATGTCAACATGGTTGGCAAACGTGCATTTTGTGTGCATTTATTTACAACATCTTTGTTTTATGTTTTCTTTCATATTTTCCATTCTTTTTATTTGCTATTGTTGACTGGAGAGAGAGAGAGAAGACCTTCTTGACTACTGATGAGTTTAAAGAGTAGGAAAGGTGAGACATTTAGAATTGATGTTTCTAATCCTGTTAAGGGTAACTGACAGACCTAATATTTTTAATTAAAAAATAAAGATGGAACGAAATTGATTTTGTTTCTAATTTTACAGATAGATTTAATAAAACGATTTTAATTTTATTGGACTCTACTTGAAACCAAGAAAACTTCTGAGTTTAGACAAGTTTATTTAAAAAAATAAGCGCAAGCTAAGATTATTTTAAATTTTAACATAACATGCAGTTATTAATAAATGAAAACAAAAAAAATTAAATTTACCAAACGCTGACCAACATAATTAGCAAAATTTCCAATTTTATGTAATTAACATTTAGGATTTTTAAAAATCTGATCAATTGCTTTGTTATGAAACCAGCTACATGCAATAACAATTTCCAATGAACTTTTAATTTGAAAAGTGGGCCCTTACAACAAGCAATAAATGTAAATTTTACACAGATAAAACCATAAAAATCTAATTAATTATAATCGATTTTAATAATTAAAACTAACTGCTTCTTATGCGGTTAAGAAAATAACCCAACACTTTAAAAACTTCAAATTTTACCTACATTACTTGTAAATTATAATTACAAATCGAATAAATAAAATCATCCTTTACCTTTTCTTTATAATAAAAACAAATATTAAAAAAAATTGTACACTATTTATACTTTCCAAACATTAAAATATCCATTATCACTCAGTAAATTAATTCATTTCATACACATTAATTCAGCATTAAATGTCACTCTGAGATTCATTAAGCATTAAAAGATAATTTACACACTGCCATTTTGTTTCCATCGTTAATCATTTAAATTAGATTCAAAAATACCCCATAGACCATACAACGCAAGTCTGAACAACCTAAAGCTCATTATCCCATAATTTATCTTTCTAATAAGCAAACAATTAAAACATCAAGTTTCATTTAACCCTGCTACAATTTTTGTTTACCTTTATAGTTTTTAATGTTTCATAAAGGGTTTCTTAAAATTTAAGCGCTAAGTGCTTTCTCATGTCTCTTGTCGACAGTCGAGTTAAGAAATCTGACACTACGAAATCGTGTTGGTGTTCAGAGTTATTTATGGCGTCTGTACGTTAGTATATTGAATTTATTGTGTCAACTTTTGCATAAAATATTGTTTGTACACTAACAATTTTAATTTTTCCTGTTGGCATTAAGTTAAATGCACTTATCGCTCAATTTAAATAATATTGACAAATTTTAACAACTGTCACTGTAGTTTTAACACAGTTGCAGCACATGACTTTAAGCAGCCTTTCTTATTTACAAACAAGCATTTATTGACGTCACACAAACAGCTTTTCTTGCAAACAGAGCTGATTCTTGCGTTGTATGCCCTGGCGCAAAATCTCTGCCCGAGGCCGTAGATCAGGCTGAATGTTGGAGTTAGTAATCAAGATTTCCTGCTCTTGTTTTCTGCGTTTGATGCTATTATTTCCGGTTTTCAATTTTTCTTATTAGTTTTAAATAATAATCTTCAAAAGTTTTTTTGAATTAAAATTCGACTGGATGTTATTGACAAGTGCTCTAAGCTAAGTAGATTAGCAGCTCTTTGTTTCTTGGTAATGGGTTTTTTCAATTTAAAATAAAATAAAATTAAGAAAATTGAATAAAAATAAATTTTCTAAGTCGGTGTTTTTTTAAAAGCGAATTTTAATTTTTAACATTACATCCTTAAGATCACTATTAACACCAAGAGTTTGCAAGGAACTTAGTACTTTGACAGTGCTTATACAGCAGGTTGCCAAAATCCTGGCTTATCTCAATATGCACATTTCTAGAGTCTCCAACAAATTGAATCTCACTGGTTGCACCTTTCAATGAAGCCTTCTTCTATTAAGTGTAAAAAGAAATCGTCAGTCTACAAAATTTGACAAGTTTTCTTGCAGGTTTCCCAAATCTCACGAGTTTGAGCAATGTGTTAAAATTATCGATAATTTACAGATCACTCGTTGTGTTTCATCAAGTGAATATCCAAAGGTGTTTACATCTGTGTAATAACTAAAAGCCCATTAACCAGCGTAATTTCAAATTACACATCTTTACGCTTTCCAGAGTTGGTTTAAATGAACCAGATCCCAAATAGCCCACTATTCCCGCATCCATGACAACTGAAAATGCAATGAATTTCCAATTGAATTTTTCCAACGTCTGAATTTTCCAATAACTTGGAAGTAAAGCAATATCTTCACGATGGAACCCTGAAGAGGTCAAAGTCAAACTTTTAACGTATATTTTATTTGACTAAGAGTTTAATATTTAATAATAAAGCAAAAAGTAGCAACCGCATAAATCATTGAGAAAATTTATATATAAAAAATAATAAAAAGAGCTAGTGCCTTGAAGGCAAACATTAAACAAACGTCGATAAACTTAAGTTTAACTTCCCAACTGTCGATCATGTAGGAAGATTGTAATTTCATTGAAATAAAGTCCTATAAAGAGCTAATAAGCAGTTTTTGATTATAATGCTCACAGATTATTCCCAAGAACAGTAAATCTAGTCTATTTAGCACTTTTTAACAAACCTAATTATAATTTATATTGTTTTTAACTATAAAAATATTGAACTTATTAATTATTTTGTCATTATTGTGTTATTTCATTTTGTTTCTACCTAATTACATCAATTTGTCTGATAATGGTGATCAATTAAAGTCAATTTACTTCCTCGTATCAAGTTCCAAATATATATAACATGCAAAAATGTAATTAATCAATTTTAAAGTTTTGAAATAACTTTTTTCCATTTGCAAAATAAATATTTAATTATGAGATTTTTGGTTTTGTCACCACTTTTGTTTCCTCATCACTTTGCTTATCTGTTTGCTGAGTCGTTTACATGTGTGCGCCGCATTTCCATTGCTGGAATTGATTTTTACCGTCAAATTAATACCAAAGCATGGTGGCAGTGCGTGCAGGGCATTTTAAACACACGCACAGCACACACGATGTGCACTTTCTTAATTTAATATTGTCTCATAGGATTAAAAGAGTGCATCGTGTGCAAATTACAAACAACTTCGTCAAATTTACAAACATTACGTCGTTTCCCAATTTTAATTCCACATTCGAGCAATCGAATTTCAAAATTATGTAAAGTTAATTTTTATAATTATTTGAAAATTGTTTTAAAAGTTTCGTAATTATTTCATTAGAAGAAAAAATTTAAAATGTAAAAGAAACTTACCCGACTTTTGCCAGACTTCCACGTAAAGTTGACATGTTCTATTTCGGATGGAATTGTGGGTAAATATTTTTCAAAACTTGGCTCGCGTATATAAGGTAACACGTGACCATCTAAGATGGCGTAGATATCCATAGGAATACCTAAAATAAAATAAAAATAATAAATATTGTAACAATAAGGTTTTAAAAGCAAACTCTGTAATGAGTTGTTGTTTCTGTGGTTTTAATTTAAAGTCAACACATATTAATAATCTCCTATTGTGCCTAAATTTGTTAGCGATTAAGCTGAGTTGTTGGCTTTAGAGACTTCTTTTATTGAGAGGATTAACGCAAAAACCTCTGTCCCTAAAATAAAATCGTGTATGACATTATTCAACTTGAAATGTTGACTTTTTATCTAAATTGCATTATTTTCAATCTACTAATCTGCACAATCTAAATTACACAATCATTCTGCTGTTGTACAAATAGGATTTATCTAATGTTTCGTATAATTCAGAGAGAAAATTAGTTATTTGCATGACAGAATCCAAAAACTCCTTATGCATACAAATATTCATTAATCTTTTTTTCACAAAAAAGGGAAATATTGATTTAAAAATAAGTCCACTGAACAAATTCAGATTGGAGTTTATTATTATGATTAGAAGAAGAAGAAAAACACTTAATTTTTTATTGATAAACTAAACAAAATCCAAACTGGGAATAATTTATAGCAAGATTATGTTGTTTTAATAATTAACTGTGTTTTTCTTCATTGCTAGTCAACATAAAGTGTAGCAACAAGTTAAGTGGGCAGAGATTTATTAATGATCAAGGTAATGTATGTATATTATAATTGTACAAGATTTCAGAGATAGATATCGTAATTCAAATTTAGGAAAGAAATAATCCAATTAAAATAAAGAAATTAATTATACCATAAGCAAAAGCAAGCAAGTTATAATTTAGCAAATGATAATTTTAAAAGAGCAAATTGTGCAAACGAAATTTCTCGAGTTTCTAATTTACAGCAATAATTTATTGTAGAACTGCAATTTTCGATCATTTTATTCTACAGCTTGAGTAATAAAAATTCACCATAAACGATATTTGTAGAAAACTGTAGTTTGTGGTTCAAATAAAATTTTTTAAATAGTGTTAACGGTAATGAGTTATACAAAGTCACTGCAACAAGTTTCAACTGCTACTTGTAATTCAATGGCCAATAACTGGTCCACGAATTGCAAATATGGCACTAAAGGTAACAAAATGACATGGGATCTAATTTTAAAATGACGGACAGTTCACGTTTCCTCCCAATCCATAAAAATCTTTGGTGTTTCGTATCTGAACCGCAATATGGCAATTTAACATATGACATACGAGCAGACTTTTTCATTTTGTCAGTGTTACCATCCACCAGACTACAAGAGTCAGAAAAGAAACTGAAAATAATATATGTCACTCCACATGCATGTACTTCCTGAATATACATGTGCATCAATTTGATGCACATTTGCTAATTTGATGTCATCAAACCAAATTTTTGCAAATGATTTAACAATTTCATTTTAAAGTCAGATGGTTTTAAGGAATTTGTTTGGCATTCCAATAATGAAAATTGGCAATCAATTGATTCCATTTCACATTGAAATTGTAACAAAATTAGCACATTAGATCGTTCAATTTCTAAATTACAATCAAAACGTCTCAAAACATCAATTATTAATTAATTATTAAATTTATTTTGTAAGAACTATGTTAGAATGAAAATTATCTGACGTGAATTTCTTTAATTCCAGAACATTCATGACATTTATCCGAATTTCTTATTCTCCACAAGCCAAGCCAATTGATTGTGGTTTTGTGTCAGATAGGACTATCTTTGAGGTGCAGTATCAAATAAAATACCTGATAAGCTGCAAGAAGAGCAAAAATGTCACAAAGTTGAGACAAGGAGAAAGACAGTCCTAATTTTTATCAATACTTTAATAACTTGAAATTGGTTGATAAAGAAACTGCTGAAACATACATAAAATGTCATTAAAATGTTATATTAATTTTTAATGTAACATTTATCAATACATTTAACTATTATTAAATAATACAATTCTCAAATCAAAACCTAAAATTAGCATAGAAAACAGCTGAGCTATTACTAAGCATTTCAAATCTGGTTGAATCATAACCTAGTCACTTAAAAATTATTAAACTATTATGAACAAACTTTGTGCAATCTAATATTTCAGGTCTGAAGTTGAAAGTTTGGGTGTAATAGGTCCAAAAGTGTTGTCTAGTTGCTCCTTTTGGCTAATTTCTAGCAATGAGCAGGGTCATTTAAAACAGACCAGGTTTAAAGTTTATGATGAATTTAATGTCTGCCTGGTTCTGATGCTAATTGGTAAGTGCAGGTTCCATGAGTAGAAGATCTTTATTATAACTTCCTAAGTATTAAATTAGTCAACAGAACTTTGTTCTTGTCCCATTCATTTTCAATCTGAATGCAAACTTTTTACTACTTGCTCTAAAAGCAAACATTTTGTTTACAAAAGAGATTTGATAATTGCTTATTCACTAATTAGCATCAAGCATACAGCAGTGATATAATGATCCTACTTCATCAATTGAAAGATAAATTTATTACTCAAAAGAGAGAGTAACAAGCAGTAAAAAAAAGCCTCACTGGATTAATTAAAAGTAAACAAATGTTCTGATGATGATCTTTTGGAAAAGATTGAAAAGGCCTTAAACTAATGAGGAATGTAAAAATACATGTGGTAAAAGCCATAATCAAACCAATAACATAACCTTGAAAACACATGTTTAAAAAGTAATAATCCAAATAAAAGTAAACAGTTTGTAAAATCATATTTTAAAACAATTTACATTCAAAATCACATTTCATTTGTTTTTGATGCTACAAAAATATGCTTGTTATATTTAAAACATACTTTGTTAATGAACAAGTTTGTCATATACAATATATTTGTAATTAATCATGTCAAAAGTATTAGAATGCTTTTATGGCATATTCGTGAAGTGATCCATTTCAGCTGTCTGCGTAATATTAAAAGGCTTTGATAAACCTACACAGTGGATAGCAACTCATATATATCTTTAACAAATTCTAATAAAATGTTAATCTCACTAGCAGTACATAATATAATTCAAATAGAAATTATTTCAACTTGTAATATTTGAGATTACAAGCTGAAATAGGAAGATAAATGAATTGCATTATCTAACTTACACAACAAGCATTTCATTTTGTCATGCATATTGCATACTTGTAACATAAATATTCCTTTTGTTATTATTAACAGCTTTTGTAATTTTTAAATCAGATTGAATACTTTAGTGTTTATGTGTTCAATGCAAACAATACATCCACCTAACAGTACCTAATTTTGCTGTTACTAATATTAATAGTTTAAACGCAAATAACAGTTAGATAATTATGAAGTCCACTTGAAAATTAATGAATAATGCTGCTTATTATTTGCACAACTAATTGAATTACTTACCATAATTACTAAAATCATTAACTTTTCAAAATTAATGTTCCCTGTGGTTAATTCAGAAAGCTCATTTTAAGGATGTTTAGGTAAGCTAATATTGACAAGTAATTCATCCAAAAGCCTCTTTTAAATTGCATTTGAGATATCAAATGGAAAAGATCCTGACCATAGATTTCAGATATTAATTTTCCATTAAAATTATATGAAACATGAAATTCCAGTTTCATTTCAATTTAAAATACAGAAGAGTTTTCCTATTGATGCATCTTCAATAATTCAGGACAGATACTCATTAAAGTAGCATCCATAGAAATTGGGAATTCAGTTGCAACTGCCTGCAGCATCTGAGAATAGACAATTATTTTGGTTGCAGCACTACTTGAAAGAGGTGCATTTAGAGTGAAACTGATTAACCACTGTATGACCTAAGAGAAATTTCAAAAAGAAGAAAAGTAGTCTGATTTATTTTAAGAGAGAAAACATGGGCTCCAGCAAATGTAGCAGCAGTGTATTAACCTTTCTACATCTAACTTATTAACTGTTTAAATTTTTTAAACCCTTATGTCTAATGTCTATTTAAATAAGTTATGCAGAAAAGTGCAGAGTTTCTAAACGTCTTCCACAAGTTTAATTGACACTGTCCACACTTGTGGCCATTTATGTTGATGTCTCATGGGTTCGATTATACCTTGCTTCCTTCAACCAGCTTGCAAATGTTTCAAAGGCAGTCTGATTTCACTTGATGAAAGCCAAATCAGACTGTATTTTGTCATCATACCCAAGAGTGTAACTACCAGGTAGCAAAAGTAAGCAAAGCTTAGGAGCCTCTCAAAGGCTCGTTCATATCTACCATTGTTTATTTTTAAAATAAATACATATGTAAACTATTAAGTTGTAAATTATTCTGAGATAAATTTCATTCATCTTAAAAATTTCAGCTGGCAAGAAAGTATGAAAGGTAGGAACAAAATAAATGAAGACACAACTCACAACACTGATAATCCAATGAGTTTATTTTATAAGAATACACACTCAACTTGTTACTGTGAACTCTATAGAGCAAGTGAGAAAAAAAACAAAGCACAATTGACAATGCATGTAACCCAAGATGCAATCTGCATCCTGTCAGAACTACAGAAACATTTTTCCTTTTTTAGTTCCCACAGTCAAAGTTAAAACAAACATCATAAAACAATATATTGAAATAATACAAACACAAATAATATCACAGCAAGTCCCAAAATACATTTAGTTTGTGGGCCCAAACATTGTAGTTATGCCACTGCAGGACCATTTCTAGGTGTTTTACTGTCCTAGGCAAGAATTGAAAAATGCTGCCCTACCTCCTTTTACTACTATCACTCTCTGAAAACAATTCAATGTTTTAATTTTTCCTCTATTTCATTTTTTTATCTCCTAATTTGCTCAATTTTTTTTAGCTGTTTGATTTAAAATTAAAATTTTTCCGCCCTTTTACCACCCTTTTTCCACCCTTAAAATTTTGCTATCCCAAGCCAAATGGTTAGAAACGGCCCTGCCACTGTCATACCTTAAGCAGAGCCGTATTAACACGTTTAGGCGCTCTGGGTTAATAATATCAGGCGCCCTTTTTCATAATTAAAAAAAATTCATTTTCAGCGTGAGATTGTGATACGGTGCTGGCCAGGGTGCCTCTAGGCACTCTTTAGCGCCTCTCGGTGCATGGCGCCCTAGGGCTGCAGCCCTATTAGCCCAATGGTTAAAGTGGCACTATACATAAGTCTAAATTATATTTCTGCTTCAATCTATGATGCCTATTGTCTGTGGCAGCCATCTTTCTACCCCAATCACCTGACACAAAGAGGGCATGTTTTGTAGTTGTGATATCATGTTTTAGTAAAGTCAGCATTTTATTTACGTTGTAGAAATTCTGTTCAGTTGTGAACAGAGAATTTTCTAAAAATGAACATGTTTTATAGAAAAATGGTCATGTGTGATTGGAAAGAATTTATTAAATAAATAATATTACACTTTAAAAATAATTTGAAACCATAGATATTTTTTGTCAATTTTTTTGTCATACTTGTTGCTGTAGTGCATGAATTGGCAATTTAAATTCCGACCTAAAGTGCTGACTGCTTCTATCTTTATTCTGTAGAAAAAATGTGAATTAAATTTTTAAAAACACATTTTTTTTACTTAAAACAAAAAAGTTAAAAAAAAAATTGTTTTTCAAATTTTGCATTTAAGCTATGTCAAGTCAATTTTTTCAATTTTTAAACCTTGTGTTTTTATAATTTAATTTATTTTTTTGTTTTTCAAGTATATTTCTATTTTGTAAATAAGATGTATTTTGTTTCCTTTGTTGATTTCAATTTCAACACAAAGCTTCAAAGAGTCATGTTTTTTGTAAACAACAAAAGAAAATTAGGATTTTGGATTAAAAAAAAAGAAACAAATAAATAAATAAATTGAATGTCAAATAAGATAAAAAATAAAGTAAACTATAAAAAATTGAAATTTAAGTACAAAATTGAGTAGAAAAAAATCAGAGTAAAGAGAATACTATAAGAATGTTAAGAATACTTTAACTTCTCTGCTTAAAATGCAATTACCATTCCATAACACATATATTAATTAAAGTTGTTTGTGACAGAAATTAGTGCACTTCAGTGCAAAATTGAATTATTACATTTGCAGTAAACAAATCTAACAACTTAAATATATTTTTGCATAATTAATATTAAACAAACTAAAAACAAGAAAGCCACAATTCAATTGTACGCCCATATTCCAATCTACTTGTAGCATTGGAGTACAAGTAATAATAAAGTGCGAAAGATATAAAAAAAAGTGTAACCTGTTCCTTATCTCTGCTAAAATAGGATTTTGTCAAGTGCTTGATTTTAGATGGCATATAAATGTTCTTTTTTAGCTTTATTAATCTTCGTCTTATTACCACTTTTTTGACTTGGAAAAGTAATCGAATAACAAGCCATCTTTTTCATACTGTTAAATAAAATCTCCAAGAATAAGAAGACGTCTAATCTCTAAAAATACACACAGAAAAGTCACAAAGCTTCAATACTTTTCCCAGAATGCAGTGAGATTTTTCCACTCTACCAAAATGACAGACAATCTGATTAAGATTAAATATCGTTATGAAGTTTACTTTAACACAAATAGAAGGTGCATTTTAAATAATAAAAAAAATTAATTGATTAATAAAAATGTAATTAGTCCAAAAAAATTACTTTTCATTGCATATTTCTTTTAAATATAACTCGAAACAAAGTGCCAATGCGTAAACCTCATTTAATATTATAATATATAATATATTATCAATATTAATTCCCCAAATCATTTTCAAAATATTATCAATATTTTTCGGAAAATTGCTTATATACGAAACAAGCAAGTTTGAAATTTCATCACATCATCATTTTTGTTATATTTTTCCAATCTTATCACGTCGTTTTATGTCTATTTTATAGATCCTTTTATGTTTTTATCATTGTAAAATTCAAAGATGCACGTTTCATACCTTTTGTTTTTCCAAAACAAAATTTTACACGCTTGTCACGTGTAATGGCGATGGGGCTCATTACTCTCCCACCGGTTCATCTTCCTTTCTTGGAAACCTGTTTGCCACCAGGGATCTTTTATCGTACGTCCCGCAGCCGCAGCGGCGATCACCGCAGCGAGAAATCAAGAAATGTCCATTCTCAGAAAATCATCTTTATTTCAACACTTAACATGGATTCAACAGCAGAGAGAACCATTTTGTACCCAGTTTACACGTTAATGAAAATTATTTGTTGCTAACTTTGAACTACTAGCAAGTTTACAAACCACAACACACACTTGTGCCAGCTGACGTTGAAGACAAAACACAAAACCACTATCACAAGATGCAACAAGTAGAAAATACAAGTGGAAAACTTTATCGGCAGATACTGGATTTTCTCCGAATAGAAACAAGCAAATTAAAACTTAAACTGGGTAATTTTATCTCTTAATCTTCACAAAGTCAAGAGTGAGTCATTAAAATTCGTAAATTAAAAAAAAAATGTCTCAACTGAAATTAAAGACTTTAAAGTTTAAGCCAAATTATTTCTTAGTTTTAAAAATAGTGTTTAAGTATTCAAAGTTGTAAATACCTCATTTAAAAGTGGCAGTGTTGGTTTCAAATGTTGCAATTTTAAATCCATTTTGGTACTGAAATGTCAAATTTTTACAGGTAATTTACATTTTAATCACTATTCAAGCTTATTTTTATTTCTTGCAATAGCCACATTCAAAAAGGTTTTTTAGGAGTGTTTGTGTTTTAATCTTGTGTTTTATTTATAAGTGTTTTACCTCTTACCTTTTGAGTGTTAAGTGTTTTGTTTGTGTACAAGTTTGTGTTCAATGGGTGTTTTATGTGATAATGTGATCATGTGATGGGAAGTTTATATTTTTAAAATGGCTACTGGAATTAACTTTTTAATTATTTTACATGCTTTAAATGAATTTATACATGTTATAAGGTATACAACGATGCAAAAATTCATTTTTCACATATAAGTATGCTCATTGGATGTTACTACTTAAAATTATTTATTTTCTGATTTAATTTAGTTTAAATATGTATGTATAATAAAAGATATTAATTTTATTCCTAAAAATTATAAGATACAAATAATTAATTACTTATTTATTGAAAAATCCGGGATTGATTTCCAAGTGGTAACAAAATGGCTGCACACTTCAGGTTGTGTTAGTAAAATGCTATGTTCACAGTGTTTGTGTTTTAGGTGTTTTTTAGCCTTCAGGAAGTGATAAACACAAAACACAAGCACCTAAAACACTTAAAACACAAGTTTTGAATGCGGCTAATGCTTTTTTGAACAAATTAAAATCTTTTTAATAAATCAGAAGAATAACAACATTTATTTTATAATTTTCAGATTTATTTCTTTGGAAGTTGCCTTTTATTTCTTTACACTCAAACAGAAGCAGCAACTTATTGAATGACTTTCTATTGGTGACTCTGGGCCAAAAGGCAAGCACTTTAAGACACTCACCTTTCAAACAGGTTCGCTGATAATGGGATTTACACATCTGGCCACAGTTTTCCTGATAAAACTTATAAAATGTCCAACAAAAAAAAATGTAAGTGAATTTTTTATACAAATTTTGAATATAAATTATTGAATTCTATTTTAAGCACAATTTCTGTAATGGAAACATAAACTTATATGTTTTCAGTTTTATGTTTCATAGGATGTTGGGAATCAGTATAAGAGACAAAACCCGAGTCAAAAAATAAAGGGAGATGTTTGTTGAATTTAACTTTAATGGAAAATTCAGTAACTTTACCATTTTTAAAGATTCAAACAGAAATCTGCTCCCAAACTCCAACATGCCTTTGTGGCCACACACTTTTTAATTACTTTTAATATAAAATTTTAATTGCAACTGAAATAGTGAAGAAGAATTTACCTACAAAGACGAGTGCAATGGGATCTCTGTAATTTATTGCGTTATAAAAAAAATAAATCTCACTCTCATTATGCCCTATTTTTTCACTTATTTATGCACGTTAGCAGCATAAGAAAAATATTGTTTAATACAAAAAACAGAGTAGAGCAATCATTTGAAATTGAACTAACATTTTTAAAATTAATTTATTTTTGAATATTTTATTAAAAAAGCAGAAAAGCAAAAATCTCTTCTACCCGAAGGCAGCCAACACCATATAATTGCATCAGAATTACTACGTTGCATTAGACCGAATATGCTGGGAAATTCGATTTGGATCAATTTTTTTAATTACTTGCCGTCTGACGCAGCCCGAAAATGAAAATAGTTGTAAGGTTATTTTTTTTACAAGACACGTATAAATAATTTCGCTTTTCAAAATAATTTATCATGAATTATTAGGTTATGTATTTATTAACATTAAAAATCAATCATGTGTAGAACTATTCTGTAATATTCCAGTTTATAAATAATAGATTAAAACTATTAATCATTTTTTTCATTTTGTAAATTTATATCCTATTTTTAAAAAAATAAAGATATAAATATGCAAGTTTTGATTCAGTTGCCATATTTTCTGCTGTCAAGCATACCAATTGCATGGCATTATGGGAAGATTACCTTAAAGCAGCATTTCTCAAACTGGTTCTCGGACTCCTGGGGGTCCCCGAGAATCATTTAAGGGTTCTCCAAAACTTTTGCATGTTACTAAATATTTTTTTACAATTTCTTATTGTGCATTTCTGTACAAATAGGCCAAATAGGTCTAATTATGGGGTCAGTTGTTGGCCTGCTCAAAATTTTCTTTTAAAATTTATTAGATTTTATGTTATTATTGGTTTTAGGCTAAAACACATTCAAAGTAGCTCATCATTATCATGTGACTTTGCAATGCCATATCACAATACGGACTAAGAGAGACGAACAGGGCATTCCACCATTTTGTTGTTCAAACATGGCTGGTGCATCCAGCACCACCACTAGCAATAAAATGTATTATTCAGAGAAATAATTTGGTATTTGATTAAAATAAACAAAATGTGTGGTAACATATTGCAAGTTTTCAATTACAGCAATTACTGTAAACAGTTTAAACAAACATTAATTCTATTTACTTTGCTGCTTTGGTAAATAAACAGAAAATGGTTGGTACAAGGGTAGTGGAGGGTTAGAGAGGTACGTGTGTTTTTGTCCTATACTGTAAAAAAATTTTGTTATTTTAAAGAAATTCCATTGGCTTAAATTTTTACGGAAATTTCCGTTGGCTAAAATTTTTACGGAAATTTCCGTTGGCTTTATTTTGCCCTTAAATTTACGATATTAGATAATTCCATTCTAAGAAATTAAAAAGTGGAATTGACATTTTCTATTTTCACAATTTTGTCCCAGGAATCTGTAGGATCCATTTGGAAATGTCCAGTATTCCGATGGCAGGAACTAGCCACTGCTAGAACATAACAGAATTCAGTATAAACTATGCAGACAATACACAAACATACTTAACAGAAATGGATTGTGAGTTTCTTATGTGACCGCTTATCGTACCTCAGGTACGATCAAGGGTCACGTGGGGTAAAGAGGAACCCTAAGGCTAGGAGGATGC
>JAQFZN010000886.1:0-21365 GCA_034687075.1 Geophilus carpophagus | reverse complement strand
TTTTGTCAGATTTAGTAGAGATTTAATAAAGATTTTATTAGATTTTGTCAGATTTAGTAGAGATTTAATAAAGATTTCATCAGATTTAGTAAAGATTTCATCAGATTTAGTACAAATTTATTCAAATTTAGTATTTTTGAATTTTTACAATTTAAAATTATAAGATTTTGAGATTTGTAAAAGATTTTTAGAGATTTTTAAAGATTTCTGAAGCTATCAATGAGATTTTCTAGAATGTCAGACCCGT
The DNA here is from genome assembly GCA_034687075.1 of Geophilus carpophagus. NCBI lineage: Eukaryota > Metazoa > Arthropoda > Chilopoda > Geophilomorpha > Geophilidae > Geophilus > Geophilus carpophagus. Next base: position 21,118 of record JAQFZN010000886.1, on the reverse strand, counting down.
TGGGGGCAGGAAGGAGTCAGTGGAGTTTTACGTTTTTTTAAAAATTTTTATGAATTCTGTTAATTTTGAAAATCCTGTAAAAATATTTGAGATAACCCACACACGCTTATTCCCTGCATGAACCATAATTGTTCTGTTTTACTGCTATGGTCATTAAAACTAGCAAATTATTCTGTACTACCCGCCTACTGTGAGATACCTTCAACCCACCTGTGGGATTTGTAAAATCTTGTGTAGCCCGCTGGATATGGTTGAAAATACAATAAACATTGTAAAATTTTAAATTTTCTGGAAATTTCTATTTACATTATTAGCTGCCATCTACAGGTAGAATTTTAGCTAAAAAAAAAAAGCCATTTTGAATGCTAGCTGTTTAAAATTCTATTTTGAGTGCTAAATTATTATTTCCTGAACATTGCATAAAGTAAAAACTAATTCCATCATCGATTTCAACACTTAACGAGAATAAATTAGTAACTTTAACTCATTCCATGGAATATAATCTGTACTCAAACCAGTTCTCTTCCTAAGTCAAAAGATCATGTTGACTTTTCCATGAAAAGATTTGCTGCAACTTCCTTCAATGATAATATAAAGATGATATCAGGCGAAAGGAATTTTATTTTCTTAGGAAATACTGTACTATTAAACAGATAGTGAACTTTAATTTATTGAATTTTTTTAAAGATATTAGCGGTGCCTTTTTGGCGAAATTAACTGGAATGTTAGGCTAGTTTTCTTAACGGTAAACAAATATTTCAGTGTTGGGTAATGTACGATCCCAGATAACAGTGTTTCTTGAAACCGGTGAAAAAATAGCTTGTTTTAAACACGTCACTTGACGTCTTTTAAGGATCGGTTGTCACTTCGAATGGCACTTGATACTCGTTTTCGACATATCTGATAAATTTATCTCAACGTGGCAGTTTTATTGACAAAGATAAAGGTGATATTAATCTTTAAAAAAGGGGTTGAAAGCTCACTTTATGTCAATTTTTGTATCCGTATTTGAAAATTAAAATTAATATCATAAATTTATTATTTCTGAATTGAAATTGGTAAATAATAAGGTTAAAAGTCGCTGAATACAATTTCAGCGAACAAAGAATTTCTGTGTTCAGCTGCCATTTAAAATTAAAATTGTATTGACATGCGAATATGTAAATTGAAATTTCATGAAATGGAATTCGTATTATTTATTTTCTTGCTCAAATAAGTCGTTTCCTGAAACAGACTATATATTTAAACTGTTAGAAAACCAAATAAAATGAATGGTAATGGTTTTCTTTAAACATAAAGAGACACGAGCGACTAGGGAAAGTCCAGTTTATTGAATTAGGAATCTTCTTAAAGAAACATACGCGCATACTGCCAACTTCCCTCTAAGGACCCACCCAAAAAATCAATGCTATAAATTGTGAGTTGGTTTAAAGTGGATGTGTCAGAAAATAAGGTAGTTTATAAAGATAAACATGCAGCCATTTTGTTGCTACGATAGTTGACAGTTGTGACAAAAGATGGCAGTTATTCAATGTTGGACTCCTGTTGATAGATTTTTGAAAGAGAATAAAATGCAAATGGCGATTAATAAATATTATTTCGGAAAGAAACTCGTTCGGTTAAGATGTTTTTGTAGCTTTCACGTGGGATAAAGTATGGATTCCAGTCGGAGAAATGTGTATACAGATCATTGATTAAATGTTTTACCGGAAATGGGCGCACGCTTCCTATTATTTATTACGAAGTATGGATTGTATTGATTCAAATAGGGAAATGGTTGTGGTTCAGCTGAGTTTGGATGTGGAAGAATTTTTATGAGTTTTGTAAAGTATGGATTATAAATAGCAAGGAATTTGCTTAATTTAGTAATGTTTAGAATATAAAGGTGTGAAGTAAGGACGGTTTTAGCAAAAGTCTTAATTTGCTAATTTGGATTCTGTGTTAATATGAAGAGGTTTGCAAATTGAAGTGCTCAGTCAAGTACAAGCAATTTAATAGTCAACTCTCGGAGGGAATTTAAAACTTTTATTAAAGTCATTTTTCTATTTTGCATTTAAATTTTTTTAAATAAAAAGTTTACTGATAATTATTGAAATTAAAATTAAAGACAAACACTTTTTAGCTTTCAAGTTTCATTTACCTTTAAAAAAAAATAAAGAAAACATTTATTGCTTTACCTGTTTATTTTCTTTAAAAATATTTTTTATTAAATCATGTTAGGTGGATTACATTGAAGAAAAAAATTGTGTGCTGACTTGAGCATTATTAGTTCGCGTTCAGAGTTGGGGGGTCCAAATAGAATCGATTGAGCAGTGAGTGGAAGAAGCAAGTGCAGTACGTTCACCCATTTGACCAACCATCCCTTAGTAATAAATGTGCAAATAGACTTGCCCCATCACTTTAATCGTATAATTTGTCCTTATGTTATTTTTATTCCTTTTCTTTCTCTCTCTCTCTCTTTTGATACATCAAAGTTAAAGCAAATTAACGTTCATATGACTCACATTAATTATATTTATGCTTCTCAGAATCCAAGAAATTATATTAAAAAAAATTGTTTGATGTTTTTACAGGCGAATAGCAAACCAGAATATATTCCATCCAAAGATGATATATTTATTGACGAGCCTCAGGTATAAATAGATAAATAATATAATAAATCAGTGTAGTTTTATTAATTTGAGCTTATTTTGTTTGATACAGGCTGACATGATAGATGATACCGCTGTAGATCAAGAATTTACTGATTTGGATGAATACTCTGGAAATGGTCCGGATGATGATGAGGATGGAGGAACTTCAGGATCAGGGAGAACGCCTACCAACGAGAACATCGATGATGAGGATGAAACGTATGAAGGTGGTTCAGGTCAGTTGGAGTAATTTATGACATCTGTGCGCTTATTGCATGCGTGTAATCGTTTGTTATGGTATTAAAGAGATGGATGGATATATTATTTATTTTTATTTATTATTTATTTGTTTTTATTTTTGCTTTTTTCAGGTACAGGCGTTCCGCCTGCTCATATAGATGTGTTACCAACACAAAATGCAGTTCCAGTTACAGTACCACCTACGACTATGAAACCTACTGTTAGCACGACGACGACAACTACAAGTCCAGTTACTCCGTTTATGAGGAAAACCTATGAGGAAGTTCAAACAGAGCCTCCAATAGTGAGACTAGATGTTGTTTAAATATAATACATCTGACAAATTTAAATTTTGGATTTTAATAAATGAATTAATACATGAATTTTTTTTCAGCAAAAATGCACTGAATTGTTTTTAAAAATTGTGTAATCCAAAAAACAAAGCAATCGTTATTCAAAGGAACATACGCTAAGAATTTAGATGCTGTAATGATCAAATTTTGTTGTTATTTAACGACTTTTCAGATCCACTTGTTAGCTAATAACATTAGCTGTGTTCAATTTATTAAAGAAAAACTTAAAAGTTTGCTTAAATGACTAAAGCTTCGTCAAATGAGACAAAAAAGATGCTTACTATTGAATGCTCTTAAATGTCTCTTAGTTAAGCTAAGTTTAGGTTGATTAGCTTCTGAAGTTTTAAGTATCATTATCTAGCGGTTCTGGAATACTTTATTATTTTTTTTAAAGGAAGATAACAACAGAATAATGTAAAGATTTTTTGTTATGATAAAATCGACAATAATTGTGCAGTGGTGTCGTTTCAGACGTAAATCGATGCACGCGAGTAATGTTTTATTTGGTTAGAAAAATCAATGTTTGAATTCAATTCTGCTGTGTGATTTAAACAGGGTTTTCATAGAAAGAAAACTTGAATGTGTTTATTCAATGAAAGTTTAATGGTGCAGCGACAACCATTGTACACAAGTTTGTGTCAAGATTGGAATTAGAAACAAAGCTGTCTGCTGTCAAGAGGTTCTTTGAATTACATGTGTGAAGTTTTGTTGATAAGAGAAGTTAAAATTTTTAAATGTAATCACACCACCGCTGCTATCGATTCTTCTTCCTTTTAAGTTAGGTTTAGACTTATTTCTTGGCACATGTTAAAACAATGTGTGATTATTATGTCATGATGAGGATGTGTCAAGATGTTTATAACTTACGACACGATGTAGAAATGATGCATTAAAGCTGTTATACGATTACTTTGAAGTTAGAATGAGTTTTTACAGGTTTATGGCTTTTTGATTTTTGATTCGATATTTAGAATAGTGGATGATGTAATTTGTTAGAGGCCATTTTTTAACCTGTTAATTTTTTATTTTTTCTCTTTGAAAGTCATTACATCACGTGTCCTGAAATTTAGTCATAGATTTAGAACAATTTAAGGCAATATCCGAAGGATATTTATTACGAAACTTAAAGAGTTAAAATCGATTTTGAAATTTGTTTGGTTTTAAAAATAATATTTTGTTAGATGATTATATTTTTGTATAATTTTATTTTACATATATGTTTGTTTGTTTATTTATTTTAATTGTTTTTTTTTTTCAGACAAATAATGTGCCAGGTGGTGACGTATCAAAAACGAACGTAGACAAACATCCAACCACAGTTAAAGATGATAAAAATACTATGTCTAACGAAATTTCTAAAGCACACAAACAAGAAGAACGAACAGCTTCTTTCTTTTCTCAGCCAGGCATTCTTGCTGGTAAGATATAAACTAGTCAAAACTTTTCATTTGTTTATCTACAGCGGTATGAATGTGTAGAACGTGTTGGAATTTTCAATTATCTAAAGAGAGTGATTTTTTTTTCTTCAAAATTTATTTATTTATTTACTTTTTATTTTAGCTGTAATTGGTGGAGCAGTTGTGGGCCTTTTGTGCGCCATCTTACTTGTCATGTTCATCGTTTACCGCATGAGGAAGAAAGACGAAGGGAGCTATCCATTGGACGAGCCAAAACGTTCTCCAACGGGCAACTCTTACGCACGCAACACAAACAAAGAATTCTACGCTTGATTGCCAAACTTTTGCAAATTTGCCCTCCACCAATGGACGCTTAATTCGGATCCTCCTTTGAGACCCGGAGGATTTCCTTCACGATCGCCCAACTTACTGATCTTAAACTTGAAGCTTTTTTTAAGTTCAGAGTCGGGAATCTTGTAATTATTCTGTGGGAATATTTGTGTTGTTTCCGCGGAAACAATTCTAGGCCTAAAACCCCAGCAGGAGTTTTAATAACAGCACAAACCGATGTATTTCTTGTGTCTCATTAGATTCTTTATTCAATCACAAACCAGCACCACTGTAGTTTGTAAAAATAATTTAATTTAACGAAAACTAAAAAGAGAAAATAAGTAAAACTAAAACTAAAAAATATGAGATAATAAAATGTGTAATTTGAAAATTTAAATTAATATTAATGGAAAATTTTAAAGCTTCTACGTAGTTTTGTGCTAAAAAATTTTAAAAAATTTCCAAAAAAAAACAAAAACAAACAAACAAAAAAATACTAAAAACATAGCTTTTTGTGTGCGATTTATGCGATTTATTTCTCTCCCATTTAAATCAAAAGAGATTAAAAACTATGATTTAAATTTTCCTAAGGGTCTCCCATAAACTTTTTTTGTAAGCAAAACATACTAACAAATTCTGTTCCAGTGTTGCATATTGTTGTTCTTTCAAATCATGGGCAAAAAAAATTGCCACTATTTCCGACTGTAGTTTTAAAAAAAAATTAAAAGAAAAAATCTTCTCTTGCATACCTCAGAAATTAAAAACAACATGATGACAACTCTGCTATGGAGAAGCGCATTTTTTTATTTTAATTAGTGTATTATTCAATAAATGTCTTATAATTACTGTGTAAATAGAAAGTGTAAGGCGAATGAAGTTAGTCTTTTCTTTTTTATGTATTGCACATAGTGAGGATTTTTCATTTCTTTGACATTTTTTTATTTAGTTTACCTTTTTTTAAATCTTTAACATTTATAATTTTTGATTTTTCTTGTAGCGTTTGAGCCGTAGTGCCATTTTCTCAGTGCTCTCTCACTACATGCGTTTAGAATTTTTTAAAAATGTCTTCTAATTAAAATCTGCTTAATGAATAATTCACATTCCAGCTGCTCTTTTCTTTCTTGTATGCTGCCAAATATAAATCTTAAATCTGTTTCTATTGACAGAGTTTTATTTTTCACTTTAAAGCAAATTGTCTTTTCATAGTGAATGTTTTTTTTCTTTTTTCATTTTATTCATTGTCTGATTACTAAAAGATAAGTTGTAGACTTGAGATTTGTTTAAAAAGAAACCCTTTATCTTGATCTGCCATTGTGAATACAGTGCCAGCTTGTGTGGTTAATTAGTGTGTAAAAGAAGAAAAAAATTTCACCAAATAAATTACATTTTAATTTTATCCTTTATTTGATTTCAAGTAGTAAAAAGGGGCAAATAAGCATAGATTAGCTTTTTATTTGCACATTTATTATATTTTTATTAATATTAATTAACTACTAAATGTTTTTTTTCTTTTTTCTAAAATATAATGACTTTAGAAGTGAAGAATGCAAACAGAAAGATGTATATGTGAATCATTATTATATAGTTTTATTAATGTTATTGTAAACAGATTTACTTATTGTGGTAATAGTGGTCTTATAGGTCTTACAAATTAATTAATAGCACCATACTTAGATTGTGTACAGAATTTAATTTTTCTTTATTATTATTATTATTATTATTATGTTATTATTATTATTAAAAGTTTTTTTTTAGTTTTGAAATGTTAGTTTGTATTTTCTTTTTTTTAGTGTGCAAATTTGTAATGTGTTTTTTGTTTGGTGTATGGCCCAACTGTTTACAAAGAACAAAAAAAATTCAACAATATCCAATGCAGCTGGTTCTGCCTGACACCTTAAAATTTTTGTTTCTGTACCTTATGTTTTGTTACTTTACTCTTTAATTTTAATTTTTTTTTAAATTAAACTTTGAAAAAGCTGTGATTGAAGTTTTTCCAGTTGTCACATTTTTTATTTTATTTTATTTTTAAATTAATAACCACACTGTTTCATATTTTAATTTTTTTTTCAAGATTGATCATATTGAAAGTCAGGTTTATAACAAGCTGCTCTTTTATTTTACATTTTTAAAGGTCAATTTACTTAGTTGTAAGTAAACATTTTCACATGTTTCACATTTCTTTACCAATCTTGTTATTGTGCTGTTGAGAATCACTGTAATAGCACAATAAATGTGTAAAAAAAATATACCTAAATTGCATATCTTCATAAAAGTGATAACAAATGTGGAAGCAAATGTCACCTTTGCTGAATGACATAGTGAAATTAGATGATTTATTCAATATTTTTTATATACGAAATGCAACCGTTTTTTTAATTTGATATAATTACTATTCAATTTCAATTGAAAATGGAAGAACAGTTAACGGCAAGATTTTGTTTTATTTTCTCTGCTACTATTTAATTGTGAATTTCGAAATATATACAATTTTTAAAAATGAAAATTTTGGATTTATAAATGTTTATTGAATCTTATATTTTTTTCACAAATTCCAGTGTGGTTTTAAAAGTCATATTTTGCTCGTCATTCGTGTATTGTTCTGTATTAATATAATTTTCCATTGTGTATGAAGAGCAATAGCGAAGTTTCAAATTGTGACTTTTTCTGTCTTTAAAACAAAAATACCTTAAAAATTTTATCCTTCATTTTTTTAAAACTCTTGAATTTCAATTTTGTTTTAATATATTCTTAGATTTGAGTACTAGAATGTATGTCTAAACAGCTGACAATCTGTTCACTAATTCAGGAGAAAAAATATATGGGGCCTTTCTTCATCAGTTTTAGGATAGGATGGATTGTGTGCTGTTTGTGAGGAGAAAGATTTTCAATTTCTTTTATTGTGTTTGTTTTTGTTATAAAGTTTAGATTCAGGAGAATTAAATGATTAATTATTGCTGTATTTCATTTGATGTACGCCCTCATGTTGCAGCATCAGAACTAACTCACTGGACATTATTAAAAACATGCTGCAGGTTGAATGAATGCAGTGTCAGTATTTTTTTTAAACAATTTTATTGTATTTTTATTTTATCAATCAAATTTGATTTCTTTCTTTTACTTTTTTAGTGTTTTTATTGTGATGTATTCACGTTACTTCAGTAAATGTAACATTTGTACTCTTAATTTTAAATTATGTGTCTAATTTATTTGGGTCTACTACAAAAGTTTCAAACACTAAATATGACAATCATTAAATTAACAATATCACGGAATGCAAACAATAATCTCGTGCACACAATTACAAATCGACATTAGGCTTACGACTGAACACTAACTTTGTGTAGTTAAAGTTGGCAAATTTTACTTAATTTTATGTTCCCCGTAAACGGGGTGTTGTTTAGTTAAGTAAATCTTGTAAATTTAATGTCAAGTAGAAAATGAAAAAAATCTTTAAAAAACAACATGTGGTGGACAACTTTCGTCCTGAACAGGTTCAGGTGCGCTCTCATGCACCTGTTAAAAAGAAGATTAAAAGCATGGACAGTCAAATAGATGATGTCGCAGTTAACACTTTACCGTGTGATTACTTTGTAGCGTTGCATCCATTTAATTTTTAATAATTCTTATTTTTAGTTTATTGATAGTAAGTTGATGCGAAGCTGTGATCTTTACGTTTATGTCTTAAAACAAGAAAATCAATTGCATTTCAGCTTTCTGCTTTTGATCCTGAGGATTTGACTGATTCCAAATTATGAATCTAATATTCAGATTCAAGGCTGGGTAGCTGGATGTCTGTGAGTTAGATATATCACGCAATGAATATGAAAATTACGATATTATAATTAAAACTACTTTTAATGTAAATTATGAAAACAATTATAACATCATTGAAACCATTCACTACAAGTTTATTGGCATGGATATTTCTACGAATAAATACGCAGTAGCAAAATAGAAATAATGATTTAATCACTGTAATGAGATTATTTCCTTAAAATCTATTCATATTTGCGATTCAATTAATGATTGCTAGCTAGCAGAGTTTCAATCATTATTTACTACTTTCCAGCTGTGTTTAGTCTGAACATGTTTGTTTTATTTACTAACTGAATGAACCAGACTTTAGTGACGTAATCTGCAAATTCTTTAATGTTTCTTGAATATTAAATAAATATTCTAGCTTCCAGCGTTTTAAAGCTGGTTGCGAATTTAAAACAGCTTAGGATAGAGCACCTGCTTAGAAATTAATGATTGCTGGTTAGTAATCTTATAGTATAGTAGTTTTAATTATTAATTCATGTATGTAAGTACATACATCTGGAAAAATTCACAATATTAATAGTTAATTTGATAAAATTTAATACTTTTCATTACATAACGTAAATTTTTTATAGATTTATTTTTATTTTGTTAATCAACTTCCTAATGACCCTTCAAGCAATTAAAATATTGTGAGTAGTAATTTACCGTATTTTTTTTAATCTATTGAATTTTTGTTTTTTAATTAAGAAAAATCGAATTAAGCAGTGTAATCACAAGCAAATGGATCGGCCAAACTTTAATTTCAGGTGTCTTATCTTGGCAATGTGCTCAAAGTTGCAGACGATATGATTCTCGTGGCTGATCATATCGTAAGCAGATAACAATATTATGGAAAACGTGGTGTCGATTTATGTAATGTTCCTCTTTATTGATGATATTGTATAGCCTAATTGTGTTATCTGCTAGTGGATTTAATTAAATTCTGCTTGTAATGTACCATTTTCTACATTTGCAATTAAAAATATTTTTTTAAAAAATTAATTTATTTTATTTATTTATTTGTTTATTAAATAATTGAAATCAAAATGAAATAATTAATTCATTGAACTTAATGTCAGTTAGATTCAAGCATCGACAAACACGCGGACAACAATTCAATATTATGACAGTTGCAAAATGGCGTAATAGGCTTGACAACGTGAATAAAATTACAATTATATTTGAGTAAAAAACTATTTCTACAACCCTTACTAAATGGGGTGTGTAGATGTTCTTCTATGTCTCGTTGACTGTTTAAAATTAATACAAAACTAATGGGCCCAAAACAAAAACTAAAAGCAAAACCACAAAGAGCAACACGAAAGGAAATTCCTGTTAAAAATCGACATGTTAAAAAGAATAAAACCACTAAAACCAATAAACGATGTAAAACTAGTACTACTTTGGATTTTGAAGTACGACATGGAAAACTTTTACCACCAGATTATTTTGTTCCATTATATCCTATCAACATATTGATGGCTCTAATATTAAGTTTATTAGTTGTAAGTAGTTATTTTTGTTTTTTTCTTTGTAGATTTATAGTTTATATTTCAGTTGTGTGCTCTGGATCCTGAAGATTGCGCACTAATACCAGGTTATCGTGAAAATACAGTACGTCAAGGGTGGATTGCTGCTTGTTTGTAAGTTCATTATGTACTTGTAATTTTTAATTTCTTTGTACACATTGATTGACTTAATTTGTTTCTTGTAGATTTGCTTTTATGTTACTTTTGAATTTAATTATGACAATACAAGTTCTTAAATTATGCGAGTAAGTTTAGGCAAATTTATGATACAACTGTATAAAAAAATTATTTTATTTCTATTTATAGGAAAAATCAATTAACAACAAATGCTACGAAAAAATGGCTGTGCCAAACTTTAATTTCAGGAGTTTTGTCTTGGAAAGTTTTAAGAGAGGCTGATGATGTGTTGAGAGAAACAGATTTAACAGATTCAATTTCAGAAGATAATTTTTTATTAGGTCCATTTTTTATAAATTGTAATAAGAAACAGTTAACTGGATTTATTAAGTGTCAAAACTAAGAAAAGTAAATACTGTACTTGCTTTTTTAATTAAATATCTTTGTGAGAAATAGGAAAAAAATATTTTCTTCAATATTAAGATGTGTGTTTATATTTTTAAAGTGTAGTAAAAACTAAAAACAAAATAACGTGTTTAATAACGTGTAACGTACTATTGAAATATTTTCAAATGTAATTAATAGAGAAAAATTCAATTTTGGCCAATAAAGAACATGTTTGACATAAACAATGTACAGTCTTGTTTGATTATTTCAATTTATTGTTTCAATATATCGTAAAGGAACCATTTGCAATAAATTTGGAGCAATCAAAATTAGTCATCTGCATTTGTTGATGTTATTTAACTACTTTTCGCATTTAAATGTTTTTGTTAGTAATTTTAATGTAATAATGAATCAAAAGATTACCGAGCAACAATCTCAACAGACTTTGCCGGTTTTAAATTTTGAATTGGGTTATTCCAAAGAAACTTTGCCATCTAATTTCTTTGTTTTCTTATTTTCAATTAATAGTTTTATGGCATTCATTCTTGCTTTATTATTGGTATTACCTATAATTAAATGTGCTTAAAATGTAAATTTATAATTTTAATCTTTACAGTTATGTGCAGTAGATCCAAAAACCATCCTATTTTACGTGGTTTATATGAAAATGTGTATTCTGATGGAGGTTGGATTGGTGGTTGTATGTGAGTTATATGATTATATTTATACTTTATGATAGTTTATGTTAATTTAAATATTTTTTATTTTAGTTTAATTTAATTTAGATATTTTTTATATTAATAAATTTGCCCTTCTGTTGTTGATTCATTTATTTATGACTGCATGTGCAATTAAGCTGTGCGAGTAAGTGATTATATAGTAAACATAACGCTTAAATTTTAAAATTGATTAAGTCTGTTTTTTTATTACTGCAGTAAACATCAGTTGAATAGTACAGCTACAAGTAAGTGGATTGGCCTAACTTTAATTTCCGGTATAATATCTTAGAGAGTGCTTATAAAGAAGCAAACGATTTGGAAAATGTTGGATCTGCGCTGAAATCTACTGATAATTTGCATGAATGTACTCAAAACTTTCAGAACAAAAAATCATGTAAAAGTATTCGAAGCTCACAAAAATTCATGGCAAGAAAAGTCAAGAATGCTGTTAGGTAAGTCAAATTTTGATATTTATTCTAAAAATTTGAAAAAGCAGAAAAGTAGCATTTAACTGACTAAACGAGAATTTTAAGTGAATACATAGTTACATATTTAAATTAAGATAATAAGGAAAATTGTAAATTGTAAACATAGAACTTAATTATAGTTGAAAATACTTAAGTTATTAGTTTATATTCTGAGTATTTTACAAGTAGTATTTAAAAGAAGGAAAATGTGCAATAAAATTATTTTATTACAAAAACAATTTTATTTTATCAATTGTATTTGTTGAATTTGAATATTTTTAATATTTAAATCAAATTGAATTTAAAGCACTTTAAGCGAGACCCATCAGTACAGGCAGCAAAATGTGTCATAATGCGTTGTAATAATGATATTAAGGTTGTTTAAAAGCATGCAAACAATGCACTAGTCATTTTGTGTTGTTGAAACAACTTCGATTCTTTTTAGTAGGTTTAATTTACGGCTTAACAAAATCAGGGTTGCCGAATTTGCCCCACCGAACTTCCCTTCCCATCTTGATGTTCGGGAAAGGGGATGGCACCAAAAGGGGGTAAAGCCGCAAAATCATCAAAGAAAGAAAAACCTAAAAAAGGAAAAAAAGAAAAATCACCCCGCGGTTCTACATCAGAAGAAAGTGCATCAGGAATGCGAATACCACCGACTTTCTTTAAACCGTTAATTCCTATCAACATACTTATGGGACTTGTATTAGGCTTATTAGCTGTGAGTAAAATATATCTTTTTATTATTGTCATTAAAAATTGTTGTTACAGTGGAAACTTTTGAAAAATTAATAATTATAAGCCTAATTTTGATTATATTACATTTATTGTCGATGGTTAACTCTGTTTATTTTTAGTTATGCGCATTGGATCCTGAAGACTGCGCACTTATACCTGGTATTGGCGAAACATTGGCTGATCAAAGTGCTCTACTAGGAGGCTTGTATGGTTTAGTTTAATTACTAAGTATAAAGTAATGTAAAACATTTCACGAAACACATGTTTAAAGTAGTACATGCGATGTATGGTTATTTATATCAAAGTGTATAGTTAAATCTTGCTCATGTGGTTTGTTATATCTAAGAAAAATAATGTATGCGAAAGGTTATGTTTTACATCACATTTTTCGAGTGTTTTAAGATAAAAACAATATCATTATTATCATGTTAAAAATAGATTTGGATTTCTTCTATTTGTGAATCTGATTATGACTTTACAAGTGATGAAGTTGTGCAGGTATTTACGTTCATACATAATTATATATTTGTAACTTTACATTCACACATATTTATAGGAAACACAAGTTGGATGGTAAAGCAACAAATATGTGGCTCGGCCAAACATTGATCTCAGGCGTGTTTTCTTGGAAAGCGCTTAAAGATGCAGACGAGCAAGTTGAAGGCAAAAATGACAAAAATGACAAAAAAGCTAAAGGATCATCTGGTGGTAAAGGGTCAAGTGGCACTGGCAAAAAGTCACCCAAAAAAGGAAAATAAATAAAAATTTAATAAAGTTGTGTAATTCGATACCACTTGTTAATATACTGAATTGAAGACAGAAAAATAAGGAAGAATATTAATTTTTTTAAGAAAAAAATAATAATTTCGTTAATTGTATTTTTTTGTTTACTCCTAACGTTATTCCCTAGTAATACACATTGGTATTGCTTGTATTAAGATTACAATCAATTTTTATGAGTTAAATTGAGAAGTAAACAAAAACTATATATGCATATTGAGTTTGATGTTGATTGTATTTGTGATTGTAAGAAAAATGTGGAATAAAAAAATTCTTTTTAAAAAAAAATTCTTTTTTCGTAATAGCAATCTCATAACTGCATCTAAGACGTTTTCCAGACCATCGTACCATGTAATCAGAGCTAGAAAAAGCGTCCGCTAATAATAACATTTAACTTAATCAAGATTCCCAACCTTAAGAATGAACGGAATGTCTCAGTCTGGCTCTTTAACAATTGTTAAAAAAAATAATAAATTATAAATATATATCCATATCTTTCTTTTTTCCTTCTTTTTCCAAAATAAAATATTTTTAAAACGTAAAAATTTCTTTAACACATTTTTTAATGTCCTGGAGCAATGTGGAAAAAAAAACTGGGTTAAGAAAGTGGTAAGACCTGTTTTCCCTGAGCTCAGAGTAAACAGGTGGTAAGGAATTTCACACCCAACTGCAATGGTCCGAGTTAAAACTAAAATCAAGTGTGCAAAGGGATGTGAAATGGCAGTAAGTTGCAGTCGTGAGTGCCCATCTGGACGGTGAGGGCATTTGGAGGTCAATTGACATTCGTTCCACCCCCTACTGCAGTGGATTGGGGCGCACTGAAAATCCCCAGGAGACAAAAAGCCAGCATGGCGGCAGCAGTCAAGACGTGCCTTCCTCTCTTTCTTGTTTTCATTGCCGTTGATGCCTTGGTAACGGGTGGTTTTTATGCGGACAATGGCGTAGATCAGACCATTTACTATCCGAAAATCTCGAAACGTGAGAGGCGCGAAATGCAACAGGAAATTTTGTCCGTGCTCGGTCTTAATCACCGGCCTAAACCGCAGTCTCATGAGACGGATACTTCAGCACCGCGTTTTATGTTGGATTTATACAACAACATAATCAATCGAGAATCGGGTGACGGTAGCAAGATTAGCAATTCGCCTCATGTTGAGCATCTGGGACCGAATGAAAATAGTGTATACAATGCCGATATCATCATGAGTTTTGTCAATCGTGGTAAGAGGAATAAAATAATTAATTCCATTTATTATGCAAATTGTGTTAGGTGTTGTTAATTTATTGATGTTTATGCAATGTATAACCCTGATGATTTAAATACATTCTGTAAACACTTCCAGGGAATTCTTGCTATAGGTGAAAAGATTAGGAGGTCGTTGTGAAATGTGTTTGAATTCAGGGTCGGTTTAAGGTGTGTTTGAGCAGGTGTGCTTTACCTTCCCAGGTGGCATTTCTCTTGATCGTGACCTGATTGTTAAGTATAATGAAAACCATTGTAATTAACATAAAAGATATTTTCAAAGAGTATTTCTGAACATGTGTTGTAACCACTGTAAACAGACTTGTTTTCATTTTTGCTTAAACACCAACTAGTTTGTGCTTTCAAAAATTAACTCATTTTACTCAGTTTATTTAGCAGTACTTTGCTTTATAACATTTTGATGCAAATAGCTGTCTCTAAAAAGAAAAAAAATAAAAAATAAAATGATGCAGGTAGAAAGAAACGTCTCAAGAAGTGTCGCAGATTACACCCTAAGAAATTTGCCCCAGAGAAGCTTCATTTTCCAACTAATTGGCCATCATGTAAAAGAAGGAACAGCACTAATCGTAGCAATGCAGGTAGTGTTTCTAAGCAAAAAGCCTTGAATAATAGTAGGATTTACATTTTTAACCCATGCTTTAAGGTTTAGTTAAAATGTTAATGCGCTTGTTTTAGTTTTAATTTTTTATTATGTTAAAATAAAAAAATGTGTAATGAATCACTTTATCCGTGCAATTAAAACAAAAATACTAATTTTAATTCAGCTGATGGAAATGATAAAATTCGACTGCGACATGAAAAGGATCGAAGGTTTTGGTTTGATATGTCTGAAGTAAGCTACGGAGAGACCTTACTAGGAGCTGAGTTGAGAATTTATAAGGAAGAATCTCACCATAATCAGAATGAACATGAAAATAGGAATTATACAATTTCTGTGTATGAAGTTGTTCAAGGAACTGATGTAAGGTAATTTTTGTTTTTATCAATTATCATTCAAATGTATTTTTATATAAAATTTTTCTTGCTTATTTTATATTACAGAAATTTTGAGATGAATTTAGTTGATGGTGCAAATGTTACTTTGAATTACGAAGGATGGATTTATTTGAATGTGTCCAGTTCTGTCACAAAATGGATACTTTTTCCTGAAACGAATAAAGGATTACATCTACAAATTACTGATGAAAATGGTAAATATTTACTTTTACTTCTGTTATTCACTTATTTAATCACTTGCTTAACTAAATATGGTTGTAAATAACACTTCATATTATCAATTTTGATCTGTTTGATGATAAAAAACTGCAAAAAATACAGTTAAAATGAATATAGTAGGAAAATGATAAAAAGAAATTATGTTTAATGATGTACCTTAGCGAGCAATACATTTACAATTTTTTTTATTACAGGTAGAGAAGTTCATTCTCGGGAATTACGAATAGTAGGAGTTCGAGGACGTTTAGATCATCAACCTTTTATGGTTGCTTTCTTCAAAGCTTCCGACGATATTCATATCCGACATACGAGATCAACGCAAAAGCAAAAACAGAGAACTGATATCAGTTACTACGATGCAGACATGCCTTGGAGAGCTCATGATAGTAAATATATTTTAAATATAGTCATAAAAACAGATAAAATAAAAAACTTTATTCATTTTTATACGTCAGCTTTTGATATAGAAAGAATTCAGCGTCGCAGTTGTCAGAAATGGACACTTTTTGTGAGTTTTAAGGAATTAGGCTGGCAGGCAAGTGGCATTTGAAAAAGAAGTTTCTGTTGAGTTTTACGTAACGTTTATTTGGTTTGTAGGATTGGATTATTGCACCAGATGGCTATGCAGCTTTTTACTGCAATGGAGAATGTTCTTTTCCTCTCAACACACACATGAATGCTACCAATCACGCGATTGTACAAACTCTGGTTCATCTGATGAATCCAAACCAAGTGCCTAAACCATGTTGTGCCCCAACAAAACTTTCTGCCATTTCTGTGCTTTATTTTGATGACTTCCAAAATGTTATTCTCAAAAAATACCATAACATGGTTGTCAAATCTTGCGGATGCCATTAAAAGTGTTCAAAATCAAAATAACAGAATTTAAAATTTTACTATTTAAGTTACAAGTTTTGTTTTTATTTAATTTTCTTTGTTAGAACTTTTTTATTAATTTTTTTAAACCAGTGCCTTTGTATAGATGGAATATTTAATGTGACTTGCAATATAATCTAATTTAACAGATTAGTCTGCAACATTTTAAAGCATTACATTGCTTTCAATAATATTTATTTACTAGTATTTTAGTTTAAAAGGTCTAAGGTATTTAACTGTTGTAAATTATTAGTCTCGATTTTAAGTTAATTGCATATTTAATAGTATTTACTTGTTTGCTATTTTGTAACAACTTTGCTTTGTAAAATATGATTTAGCTAAAGTAAGGTCACTAGAAGTCAATTATAGTGTTCAGTCTTACTTTTAATACAACAACTGTGGTATTGTTAGTAATAGGTTGTTTCATGCAGTAGTTTTCAATACAATTTTGTAGTCGGTTTTTATTTCTAACTTCAAAAGAACAAATTAAAAACCATTGTATGAAATATTTTCGTTATATTATAAAGTACCATTTTCGATACGTTTAAATGTAAGTGTTGTGAAAATAGTATTCATGTTTAAACCACAATTGGACAAAAATATGTACTTTGGTTGAACCACACACACATGTATAACCATTTGTAAATGATTGTAAAGTTGTTTTTTTCCCTTTTTTTAATAGAAAGTTTTTATAAATATGGAATATTTTATGGGACAGGTATAATTAAATTAAATAACAATATGTACTAGAATATAATTATTGTATTAAAATTTATAAACACGTTTGAAATAGAGAAATAGATATTTTAACAATTGCTTTTAATTTTTCCTTTCAAAATATCTTTACCTGACAGCGCCATTAACAACCCAACTTGCATCATGCTGCGCTCTCACGAGCAACCAACGAATTAATTTATCGGTTCAACCGCACATGGCATTGGAATGAACGATGACAGAACTGATAAAGCAAAGTTTAATCTATTTATTACCGGTATTACCGATAAATTCCACTTTGCAAAGACTTTATAAATTACAATTTCCAACTCATAAGTTTCAATTCTCAAGTAAGCCACAAATATCTCATAAAAACGTAAAAATTCAATTTACAGCAGCAAACCGACAGCACGTGGATTAAATCGCTTTAATAAACATAAACAAAGATTAATAAACAATCTTAAAAGGATTTAAATTTCCAGTAATATTTTAACAAAAACTGTTAAAATTAAAAAGGTAAAAATTTTATTTATTAATTTTTAAAATTTGAAAAATTAATCGATAAAAATAATCATTACAATTACTATTTGTTTTTCAACAACATTGACTGTCATATTAATCAGTATTGACAATTTCTTATTAATATATCAATACATATATTTATTTATTTTATTTTGATAGATTGGGCCACACAACTTATCTATAAAATCAACCCTAAGAATTAGGAATGGATTCGTCCGCGCAATGGATGCCTGCTCCGTACTTGTCCCAACCTCACGTGTTTGGTGTTATCGAGATTCCTCTCGCCGTTGGTATTCTTCCAGTTGCCGAGACAGGAGCAGCCAACTGCCAACGACAGGCAATCCCACAGCCCACTTTTATCAACTCTTCACTATTACTGTTACAACAACGGAATTATAAAGGTTTGACTTTTAATTTTTCTATTTTTACTTATTTTTGTTATGATTAAACACTAAGCTTGATGTTGATATCAACTTAATCTTTTGTTGTCTTTTTAATATGCATATTAAGCTTTGTGCTGTTTTGCTTTAAATATGGTATCGTGAGAAAACTTATTTATCTTTCAACTTATTTTATCTATAAATTCTCCAAGTTTTTTTAAAAAAAAAACGGGTTAACTTTGTGTTGTAAAAAGCAGTTGCACATTTTTTTAGTGATACCAACAAGAAAATTTTTATTTATTTATATTAATCCATACCAATAAGCTTGTTTATATTTAATATTACACTTCTTAAATTCCCATTAAATCTTACCGGCATAAATCCTTTTACCTTTAAACTCTTAGATAGATATTAACTATTTATCTTGAAACATGAATGTGCTTGTTACCAGTCAATTTACAAGTTGCTAGCTGTCAAATTATCTCACATGTAGTTACTAAATAACATAATATACATAATAAACAGTCTTTAAATAATAAAATTATAACAATATTATTGTTATTTAAATATATCAAAGCATTGAGGCATCATTTTATTAAAAATTTATTAATATTTATTAACATTTCACCGAAAAGTTGATAAATACTTCCTTTGATTAAACAGACAGTTTGTATTTATTTTAAATATTATTTCTTAATTTATCACATAAATATTACTTAAATATCCCATTAGGTGTAATAATTAAGAAAATGATCAACTCCTACATGAAAAAATGTTTCATCACTCAGTTGCTAGGTTCTACTCTTTACCGAGCTATTTCTAATCTTATTTCGGCCTTCATTCGTCAGATAAAGAGAATTCGATGAATTCCAAGTCAAACAATAGAAGTGACTGATGGAAAAATTGGATTAATACGAGACGTTACATTCCACTATCTGCCAATGAGTACAATAACCTTAAATAATGCATAATTTTTCCATAGCACACATAATCTCTTCACTTGAAACTTGATTAATTTTGAATATAAAATGTTTAGAAAAGAAGCCACACCCGTCCTTGTACACCTACCTACACACTGAGAAAAGGATGTGTGAGGTTAGGAAGGAAAAGGTCGTACAGTAGCTATTGAGCTGTTTTACGTGACCTTAAATTTCATCTTGAATGTCAATATTTATCTCCAAAAATAGGAAACTGCTCGTGCTTAGATGTGATTATAGAAAATATGGCGTGGAATGGCATTTCTGTTGATGATTTGATAAGAAAAAAATGGCAACTTTGGTTTGTCTGTACAGATTGAGTAACTGTTTGCGTAAACAGCAGTTATAGGCTTAATAGTGCTAGTTTGAAGGTGTTTGATGTTTGAGCATGTGTACTTATGTACATGAGAAACTGGTTTGAATTAGTTTTTAAAGTCGTTAAACACCCACTTATTATGTAGATTTTTGAATTTTGAAGTTTGGTCGAAGTGGATTTTGATAATTTTGGTTTGTATCATGTTTGTTTTATTTTATTTGATTTTTTTATCGAATAAATTTTTTTTTTTTTGTAATTTAACGGATTCTAAAGCTCATTTATAATGTAAATACAAGTTATTTTTAGTCAGTAATAAAAATGTGAGACATATCCCCTTCATGTCTCACATTTTTGATACATACATTAATATTAATACATAACTCGAAAGAGGGATCTCCTTGAATATTTTTTTTTCGTTTTAATCGACCAGTTTTTTCAATTCATTTATTTTGACCTCATTTTTATTCCTCTTAAAGGTTATTTTTGAAATTATTGACTTTTGTCCACGTTTTTATTACTAAATATTATCACAGAATTGTTTTATTAAAACATAAATTTAACACTTGAGAAATATACTTGAATTTATCTTTGTTTTAACTCTACATATACATCACATCCCTAGTGTCATTTAGGGAAATTAAAATACCCTCCCTTAATTATGGAATCATTTAAACTTTACATTAAAAATATAGTCTGTAATTTAATATCCTCGCTTTCCATGTGGGAATGAATGGTATTAAATGATATCAATACAAGTCGGAATTTAATTTTTACAATTGAGATAATTATCAGTGAAAGGAAAGTTTTGGATTAATTTTTATTTATTTTTTTTAAAAAAAAAATATTAATAAATTTGTAAATGAACTTCCTCGTTAATTTACGTAATCATTCAGACGATCTATCAAGGTTAAACATTAAAAAAAGAAATTAAGTTGAATCAAATTAAAATAAAGAAAAAAACCTTATGAAATTTTTTTCCTTTTAATATTTCCCTTTCTCTTATCCAAGCACAAATTAAAACGAGTCCATAGGGTAATAGTAAAAAAGCGATTTGAGTTTATTAAAGAGGATATAAGCTGATGTAGACATAAACAGAATAATATAATGCGATTTTCATGAGACGTAATTATAAAATTGATTAGTATAAAGGATTAAAGAACTATGTGTGTTTATATTTGCTTTTAGCCATTTTGCTTACTAATTCGCGCCCGATAACGAACACAAGGTGGCAGTATTTAATTTCTTTGTTGGGGGAGTGCAATACCGGGATCCCGGGATCCCGAAAACCGGGATCCCGGAAGTATATTTCCGGTATTCAAGTACCGGTATTAGAGCATTAATACCGGTATTTCGATATTTGAGA